>JACEGR010002261.1:0-134871 GCA_014170235.1 Listronotus bonariensis | reverse complement strand
TTAAATGTCAAATTTTTGTTGTGTAGTAGTGTCATAGTTACATACATAACTTATTGCTGGTGTATTTATTATTTATAATACAAGGGGATAAGTTAGTTAATTTTAAGTTTACCTGAAGACACTTCAGCATCAAGCAAAGGTAACCAAGTGTTATTTAAATTACCAGGTATTGATGCTACAAATTTATCTTTATTTGATATTAACATGTACGCACTTTCTTTAATTTTGGTTTTCAAAAACAAGTTTTCTTTGCTAAAATGCTTGAAGCATTCCAGTTTGTCCTGTGATTGTTTTCAAAAGCATGTTCACAAATTTTAGATTCGTAAAATTCTGTGTTTTTGATGTATGTTTTGTGTTCTTTTATGCGTTTAGCTAATGTTCTACAAATTTTACCTATACTGGTTAAGCAAATAGGTATTGGGATATCGGCCAGTAAAGCAACTACAAAGGATGTATGTGGCTAATTTAAACAAAAATGTTTACATGCAAGTATTCACGTAAGATTGTCTCATTTTCCTTACATTGCCTCTGGGTTATGTTATTTACTGCCGTAATTGCCATTATCATAGTTGTCAGATAGTTATCTGTTTGCTAAAATTTATTTTTCTGGTAGTATTTTTTCTAAGCTGGCATTTACTACATACTAACTTCATATTAAATGATACAACTGACTCATCCCAAAAAAGAAGAAAAATATAATAACACACAGAGCCCAAATAACCGACGTTTTCTTTCAGATTAGAGACATTTTGCACCTCTTAAAATAACAGACTATTTTTGGCCTCCTTATGGTTATCGTTATTAAACATAACGATTACGGCAGCAGTTTTAGACAGAGATTTTGCAACCTCTTTTAAGAAATTTATCTTGCGTCTGCGCTTTCGACCCATAACCTTATTTTTGCCTGTGGTTCGCCGATTTTAAAGTTTGCGAAAAATCAGTATTTACTTTTATTCTCCATAAGTTATATATTGATTTTTTAATATATGCAAACAGTTCCCTTGATTTTGTTTTTTAAAGTAGATGTAAACAATACAGTATAAGCAAAAAAGCAAGTGTGCCAGATTGTAACATGTAAATTAATTACTGATTTAAAACATCCTTAAAAATGCAAGTCCGTTTTAATTTCTTTACACTATTTTATTTTTCTTACTGCTATGAATTTTTCGCTAATTATTCGTTATGTATCAATAATATTTTAATTAATACGGTATTAAAATTTCAACCTTCTTAAATAATCGATATTAAAAATTTTACAATTTGGCAACCACGCAGTTTACCAATAACGATAAAGATAACGATAAGCTCTTCGGTATTCATCCGTAATTAAAGGAGTCCGGTATGGTTAATAACGATAACGGATCATGTTTGCGTTACTGCGCAGTCTCAGAATAAAGTTAACCACAACGGAATTGCAAAATAAGGGGTGCAAAATGTCTCTAATATATAAGTTAACGTCACCTTATTTGACAGTCAAAGGCCATCAGCCTGATAAATATTGGTGAATACGGCTATTAGCTGATTTTGTATAAAATGAATTACACTTACAAGGTATTTTATAAATAACATTTTACTTTTATTTATGTTGCATGGTTTTGTTTTTGTTAAGTAAGATCTTAAAGTGTTTTGTGTTTTAAAGATTGTGCGACTATTAAATTTATTTCCTATTCGTTGAATTTTATTTGATAGTCCGGGAATGTATGATAAAAATAAATTTGTAAAAGCTCTATTTTAATTTTGTCTTAGGTTTGAATTTTCTAATTTAAGGAAACGGTTGTTTATAAAGTCAAAAGGATAATTATTATGAACTAAAATATCTTTTTAAAAATCTTTATCAGTGTTGTGTGTCATGTGTTTTAACTAGAACAAATTATTTTAATTCTATCAAATTGACTTTTTCAACTTTTTTTAACCATTATTGGGCGATTTGAGTTAAAATCAAGTATCTGTTGTATGTATAGGTTTTCTATAAATTTTTGTTTAAAAATTGTTTGATTCATTTTTTAAATGATAATAATTAATTTCTAAAAAAGGTAGTAGTGAGTAAGTTTTCTTTTTTAATTCATTATTATTGCTATTATTATTTTTTTTGGTTTTTTGACTTGACTTGGCGTGTTCGCAAATAAATGTCTTTCTTTTGATATATTAATTCTAAGTATTTTAGCAGTATAAACTATTTCGCGGTTTAAAAAAAAACGGAATATTTTATTCGCAGTAATATTAAGGTTAAATTATTAATTTATATCACCTGGTTGATTTGAGACTGGTGAAAGCACTGGCACACTGACATTTAATTGACAAAATACTTTTGGCATTCTCCATCATTTTCTGGAAAAAGCTGCATTGCTGGACAACGGGTTTCTCAGGATTGATGTCTGCGAGGATCGTGGGAACTGCAGGAACATCTCGAACTGGAGTCTCTGGAAACACTCTTGGTACTGACTGGCTAAGACACTCGCATTCTGAGGGACTAGATGGACTGGGTTCCTTATTTTTACCTAATAAATATAGAGTGTTCGCTTATTATTGGTACACAGAAAAAACACAGATTCCTTATGCCAAAATATTAAGAATTACCCACACATACCTATATCTAAAAGTTGATAATAAGGAAGATACAGGGGTCAAAGTAATAAAGAAATATTTTTAATATATTTCGGTAATTTTTGATACGCTTTGAATATTTTAATATAACGTGGTATCTAGAGTTTTTTAACATAAGCTTTTTAGATCTGATATTAATTTTTATGTGTAAATCAGACGGGGCTGCCTACATTATTTAATTTTTTTCAAAACGACCCAACATTTTTGTGCTACACTGTATGTACCATCTAAGTAAACCAGTGAACTCCTCCATGGTATTTACACAAAATAGGCTTATTTGTGAGAATGGCTTTAAGCAACCATTTTCAAGATATTTAATTTTAAGTGGTTAAGTGATACATAAATTGCAAATCTTTTACCCCTAGACACTTCAATCATGCATACACATTTGTGTATGCATGGTTGCATACATGACGACTTGGTTTAAAGTAAAGCTTTTAAATTAATATAAAAAAGGCAAAAACTCAATTAAATAATTGTTTTAAAAAGGTTTTTTAATGTTAAATAAAATATTGAGTGCCACTTTGATGTTATAATACGAACATTGTACAAAAGGCAGTATGGATTTCGGTACAAAAGATCTACAGCAGATCTTATTTCCTTCGTATCACACTGTTGGAATAAGTCTCTTGAGTTTCTAGGTGAGTCCCAGAGTGTTGCCCTTGATATATACAAAGCTTTTGACCAGGTCTGGCATGCTGCAATTCTTAATAAACTTCCCTCCTATGGTCTTTTAACTAAACTCTGTACTTGGCTCTCTAGCTATCTATCTGACCGACGTATACCAGTTATTGTGGACGGCCATTCTTCAAGCTTTCACCAAGTAAATGCTGGAGTCCCTCAGGGCTTAGTTCTGGCACCAACATTGTTTCTTCTTCACATCAACGACCTTCTCTCGCCCACAGCTAATTCTGTTCATAGTTTTGCCGACGATAGTACTCTTCACCCCAGTTTTCAGGTTCCTAAACCCATCACTAAACCTGACTTGGAAAACAAACGCAGAGCGATGCAGATATCTTTTTCACAGGATCTTAATTTAATATTGGATAGGGGCGCCAAAAATCTCGTCCATTTTAATGCATCCAAACCTTCAATCTTGTGGGCGTCACATGTGAAAGTAACCTTAACTGGCATAAACACATTGTATCTATAGCCACGGCAGCTTCAAAAAGCTTGAATTTCTCTTTCGAGCCAAAAAGTATTTTTCCGCTTCTAATTTATACACTTTATATGTGTCCCAAATCCGACCTCCCTTGAAATATTGTTCTCATTTCTGGGACATGGCATCCCCCACAACCCTAAGCATTCTTGATTCTATTTAAAGAAGAGCTATTCGTCTCATTAATGATCCTTCACTTACAGAAAGGCTCCCCCTCTTACCCATCGTCGGGCTGTGGGGGATTTATCGCTTTTTATAGGTACTTTCATGGCTTCTGCTCTAAAGAATTGTCCAGTATAGTTCCTCCACTCACGGTTCCCAACAGAGAAACTCTTGGTTCCGCGCGTACGCATCCTTATACGGTCCAACTGGACAGGCCCCGAACTTCTCACTTTGTTCGTTCTTTCATCCCTAGAGCTGTCTAGATTGTGGAACCTGCTACCCGCGGAGGTCTTTCCATTCCCCCAAATCTTCAAGTTTTTAAGTCCCGTGTTAACAAACTCCCTCTTACCTCGCTTAAGACACCCACGGTAAGTTAGTCTTTAGGTTTTTAGCCTTCGTGGTTTGTCCAAAGATCAAAGAAAAAAAAGAAAGCGAAATACAGTAGTGCAAATTACAACTTTGATGATGGATATCTCGAAAACGAAATGTTTCCGACTAAAAGTTTTGTGATCAGCGCCCCAAAACTCCTGTATACCCAGTGTTTCTTACCCAAAAATGCCTCCATATGCATGATTTTTTGCTCCAGTTCCATCTGTTGGGTTTGCAGTTTAGCTGTTCTCTCCAGGTACTTTCTTTTGAGTGCCTCCAGGTACGCCGTCGGATCCGTTGAATCCGACGTATCGCAATGACATGGAGCTGTCGGATCCATTTCTCATTTTTTTCTTTTTCTTGGTAAAACCCGTTTTAAACGTCGAATTTTGTATACTCAATATAAATGACAACCTAGTACATACTGAAGTTACCTAAATGTCATATTTAAAAGAAAAATTTTGACAGTTTTTTTTAGTAGAACAGGTGTGATTAAGGTACAAAAAATGCTTTTCTTGGTGGCTATATGTACAGGGTGTTCCCAAAGTCAATAATTTTACCAGCTTGTAAAACTCCAAACTCTAAAGAGAATTCCCATATAACATTTTTTGCCGGCGTTGTACATTTAATTTACTGGCATTGCCAACACTCTTTAATGGAAAAGCATTGGCAAAAAGGTATCAAAAAGACACGAAAGTGGGCAATTGGCCGTTATTGGGTCACGTGTTAAAGATAAAGTGATGGCATCCGTCATTAATAAGTTATTGGCAAAAAATGCGTTTAAGATGATGGTATCCATCATTAATAAGTTATTGCCAAAAAGATAACAAAAAGACACGAAAGTGGGCAAATGCAGATACTCCCAAGCAGCAAGCTGACGTCTTATTGACGAAAATTGTCGCATATACTTTTTTTAAAAGCTAAAATGATGCGATATTTTATTTGAAAATTAAAATAGGAAAAACTCCTTACTGCATGCAATTTCCTTCCAATGCAAAGTACCATCTCTCGGAACACTGTCCAACTTGAAGATGCAGATTTTTACACTAGCCGAAGATATTTCTTTCAAAGCTAAGTGAGATCACCTACCGCAGACCGCTCTCGAATTATTTTTGTCCAATGGGTACGGTTTAGACGATAAAAAGCGAAGATATTGCAGAAATGTAGTAGTTTATTGTCCATTACGCCATCTATCGATATGTCAAAAAATTATTAAATATATATAATATTTTTTATTAACACGTCTTTAAAACTTTTAATAAAGTTTTAAACAAAATGTTTACAGCTCCTAACAGTCTACTTGAATATCTTGCCTTCTCGACTAGCCATCACCAATTAATCACACAACCACACACTTATTAGGTAATGAATACATTTAATTATGTCTATTAAAAAACTCTTTTCTTTAAAAAAGAAACTAAAAAGCTAGAAAACCACGTAGAAAACAAATGCACAAAGCGGTCACCTTCGGTCGAAATTAACGTAGCTAATTTTACCATCATTTTATTTTTATTCGCTCCAAAATACATAATAAACATTTTGTTTGACCTAATTTTTATTTGCATGATTTTTAACAATAAAATGTTATGAAAAGGCCATTTCCTTTAAATTACGTAAAAAACATAAAATAATGTTGTTTAGCTGCCATTATAAATAAAACAGATCAAAAAAATTGCTTTAATGTTAGTTATATACCAATGTTAATAATATGGTTTAAAAAGTATGAATATGCGTTGAAGGTTTGCCTTCAAAAATCCAATATTTATTTGCCTGCAACAATAACGCGTGCTTTATTTACTCAGGATTGGTATGCCGCCATTTTTGTATGCTTGCCGGCAATTCGCCTGCATGTAAAATTTATTGGCAATTAAGTGTTTATTTAGGGTTGACTTTTTAATGCGTATAAGATGTTGGCATAATATTGCCACCAATTGCCAATGCTTTACCATCAATGCCAATCTGAAAAATGTACATTGCCGGCAAATAGTGTTTGCTGGGTTCTTCTTACCAAAAATTGTGTACCCATATAAAAGTTGTCAAATAAAGCAGTTATTTCAAAAAATAAAAGGTTTACCAGAAATCTGATATTTTCACCACAGTGGCTATAAAAACATGCATATTTTGTTTACTATTGATGATGGGTATAGCTTGTAGTGGTACGTCATTTGTAGAATAAAGTTTTTTGTTAAAATTACAGGTTTATAAAATTTTAATTATGTAAATTGTAAAGAACCATTCAATAGCAAAAAGTCAGAAGCGTCATAAAATAAGGACGACAATCAACTATTGCTGTCTAAACGCGTCGTTTAAATAGTGTGCGAGCAACAAAAAGAAAAATAATTGAAAGTCCAAAAGAACTAATAACGCCGTGGCGTTTCTATTATTGACGATTACTCTAAAAAATCAAGAAGTTTTAGAGCAAACCTGGTATCTGTAATAACATGTTGCTATCTTTTAATACCACTCAGAACTAAAAAAGAATCAATACATTCCTAAACCTTAGAATTATAGAATTCTGTAGGTCATCATTAAAATAAAAATATGGGCAGCAGCTGCACAGCTTAAATTTGAATTTCCACTACTCAAGGATAGATGGCGACAGAGACAGCTACTAAATCAATATCCCTTTTATAAAGAATTCTCTTAGAGTGAAAGTAAGTTAAGAGGTTCCTCTACTAAAGCCTTATAAATTAATTTAGTTATAAAATAAACTTTTGCTATTAACTAACAGATGGCAGAAGAAAATATGCACATAAGATTCAGTTTAGAAATTTAGGAATATACGAGGGGAAATCAAGTAATAGCTGTACAATCAGCCGTTCTGTCGTTAACATTTTTGGTATGGGCTATCTAAAAGAAATGCTTATTGGTTTAATTTGCCAAAAATAATTTTAAAATATTAAATTAAATATCCATATTTTTGTTGGGCAATGCATAGGTGGGGCACTATGGCAGTTTTGATATTTTAAAATATTTATGGGTGGTAAACAATTAGCTGATTTTAGATTTTGTTAAGTGCTTAAATCTGTTTTTATGGTTAAATAGAAAAATCTAACAAAAATATTTCTTACGGGTAAAATAAAATATACATATAGACGTATTTTTTGCAACGAACTGGTTCATATCAGTTTTAATCTTTTAGTTTTGATTGAAAAAAAACAGCAATAATGTATTGTTACGTTTTTTTTCAAACCAATGAAATACATGGGTAATTCTTAGTTAAGACGTATATAAATCGATAATTATTGCCAAGACGCGGCACGACAAAAATTTCAAAAGGTAATACAATGTTTTACTATTTTAATGGAGACAATCATTCTTAATTTAAAATAAAAGAAAGTGCGTACATATTGTTAAATAAAGATCACCGTGTGGCATCAATGTCAGTTAATTTAAATAACACATGGTCACCTTTGCTGGATGGTGAAGTATCTTCAGGAAAATTAAAAATTAACTAACACATCATTTTTTTGTATTATAAATAATAAAAACACCAGTTATGTCTATCACTCGTGACACTAATGTCAAAAATATTATCAGAATTTCCTAAAGTTCGAAGCCTAAATTTCTTAAAAATTTAAAACTTAAATATTAGTTAACTTTTAAATTTTTATTTTAATTAGTTGTATCTTGACAACGGTGGCAGATTTGCCACCGAAACGTCGAATTTTAATTAGAATTTTTGGGTTTTTGGTGGGTTTTTCTTTATTTTGTTTTAGGCGACCGGCCAGTTCATAGGGGTTAATAGGGCTGAACAGGGTCAGCTACTATACCCCGGGACCAGGACCCAAGAGGTCCCATTTTTCCTAGATTGAGGCGTGTACCCAAACAATTACCTTCGAATCATTCTAAACGTGTCTACAGGGCAATTAGTTAATTTATTCATTTTAACTTGAATTATAAGACAGGTAGTACATGAAGTGAAAACTGGCAATTTTTTGGTCCTGCATGGATTTTAACCGAAGATAAAAATGGTCCAAGGTTCAAAATCTATATCTCATCAAAGGACGCCAACACCGTTGTCACCCCATTTGGAGGGTGATTTTTTAAATTACATTTTAACCACAGAAATTGATCCAAAAATTGATTCTCAACAAATAATGATCTGTATATTTATTTATTAAAATTAATAATATTTACTATATTTTTTGAGAATAACTCGAGAGATTATGCATTTGGTAAAAACCTGTTAAAGAGCACAACTATAACTTTTATAAAGACAAAAAAATTAATTTAATTTTATTATTATTTCTTATATTATTGGTTAGATAATGACTTGCAAACGTAATTTTTGGCATAAAATTTAAAATGTGTCAAAAACGGTTGGTCTTAGTTTTTAAACATTATACATAAAATAGGTTTAAAATATAACGCTAAATCTAACACATAAATAACAATATACAGTGTGTCTAAGATAAGGATCCTAAGCATGGGAATCCCGGTAACTATTGGAGATACAGCTTAGGTTAAATTAGGAAAAAGGATTTTAAATTATGTTACAGATACGGTAACAGGTATTAACTTTCAAGCATTTTTTTGCAAGGCCTACTTAAAAATAACGTTAAAAAAATAGAATAAATGCATTTTTTTAACTAAAAATTAAAATATGACATGTGATACATTGTTAAATTTGTAATAGAAAATGGGATTAGATACAGGGTGTAATTTTTTTCAGAGCTATTTAAAAAATAAAGTTGATGATGGTTTCTTGAAAACGAAACGTCGGGTATAAAATCTAAAAATACCATCATGTAGTAGCTAAAAAGTGCCAATAAAAAAGTGTTATTAGTTTTTTTACATCTCTTCAAATAGAGTCAGAAAAAAATAAAATCAATATAGTCAAATTTTCGTTTTTGCCAAATATCTCAGCAGGCCATGAAAATTTCTTAAGTTTTTAAACGGCATGTAATTAAGCATTTAAAAAACAACTTTTTCCTAATTTAACCTAAGCTGTATCTCCAATAGGTACTGAGATTCCCATGCTTAGGATCCTTATCTTGGACACACTGTATAGGTTGTTCTATTAAAAATAAGAAAGTTGACATTAACTTCCGGTATAACCGGAAGTACTAGAACTATAAAAATATTTAGTCATGTGTCCCCCACTGACGTCAAAATACAATTTTTAGAATATAGTTTTTTTAATTTTTTGAGCAAACAGCAAAAATAAGTAGAAAAAAGGGTTGAATCAAAAAAATTGTTTTCCCAGCAATATATGAAGAATTTACAACCATTTTTACGGCTCAAAACGTAAGAAATTAATAATCATACTATTTAAATTTTACTTTATTGTTAGTAACTAACAAATTTCCTTGCAATTGCAATATTTTGGCCAAAAAGCAACTTTGAAATTTTAATGGCTCTACTGTATATTTAAAAGAAGATACTCCAAACTATATGTACACAAAATTATAAAGGGATTTGACGATTTCTATTACGTTTTCAAGAAACTTGAAAAGGTGTTTTAGGAATCAATAAAAATCATACAACTAAAAATAATTAAGTATTAAATAAAATGTGTTTTAGCTTGGTCGAAAAATTGGCAATAATTTATATAATTCTTACGCATGTAAACATTAATATACTACATTAAATCTACTAAGTTTAATATTAGCCTAATATACTAAAACAAATAAAAAAATTAAAATATTAAAAGCTATTGTTGTGTTTTCGATGCAAAGTCTCGCGAAGTCCCGCTACTTTTGTCAGTCAACATATTTTTACCATTTTCTTTATCAGTTTTTGTACTAATAATTGCCTTGCTACGTTTTGCTACTTCTGAGTGTAAGGACAGATACAAGTTTATTTTATAACTTACAAGGTTTTCCATTTTAAAATTAACATTAGGTTTGTTCCAGCAGAATGTTGGAAACATGTTAGCAACAATCGTAAAACGCAGAATTTGTTATAAACATTGGTCAGATATGTTGGCAACAGTTTTCTGCTGGAACGAAAAATAAACAAGGCGTGCATACTGCTTATACGTCAATACAAGAAAGGTTATGTTAAAAATTTGTCAGTAATGTTTGAAGAAAGTTTGCAAACTTTTCAAACAGTTTCCAACATATTTCCAACATCTTAAAACTTTTGCTGGAACAACAAACAAATGTATAATGTTACAAACATGGCACTGCTGAAACGACAAATTGGACGTGCGCAGAATCCGAACGGTTGCTAACATTTCTGACAGCCTTCTGGAACAAACCTATTTTTTATCCTACACTCCATATCTTAAAAGATAAAATTTTTTTTTTTTGGTGGTAATATATTATACAAAGTGAACCATTAAAAAAATATAACTTTTGTCTTACCCTGTATATCATATGTGATAATAGTTATCCGGTTACCGATTAGATATCTACTGAATTAACGAAGCATGCTGATATTTAAGTTTATTTTGTCAAAAAAAATGATGTGTAACTGTATAATTATCATTATATATAATAAAAATAAGTTGATAAAATGTGCGTGCCGATAAAACTTGAAAAGGAGTCTCAAGACGATAAAGGGACTTATATAGTATGATAGCCCTTTATCCCCCCTCGAACAAGAAAGTGTCCGTTTTACCCTAAAGGGCGTATTTTTAAAGATATGGACTCTTTCAACCCGTCAACTTGGAAATTAAGTGTAGTGGCGCCATCTGTTGTCGAGTATTTGAACTTCATTCAGAACAACGGTTATTTGGGTCTCATATCAACTCCCGAGCGAAGCCGGGAATCATCTGTAATATAGAATTATTTTTTTTGTAAAGAGCACTTCATTTTAAGTTAGATTGGTAAGTTTCAGAATTTTGGCCAAAAAATTAATTTCTATCCCATAGTGCGTCGCTGTCCCGCCTGGCATGTCACGGACGTGTTTTCAGATGACATGGTTAATAACAATTAAAGAAAATACGTTCTTTTTATGGCTCTGTCACGCTTACTTAGATGACGTATTACGTGTCTCAAACCCAGTAACTTACAGTGACGAGTGTCACCAACATGTTTTTTTATTTAAAAATAAACGTATATTCTAAGGATGAAATCGAATTTGAAGAGGTCTCCCGAGGCATCTTAAAGTGCAAGGAGGTGGGCGATTGCCCACTTCTCCCACGCCTAGCACTGTTAACTAAAACAAAAATGGCTTATTTAAAACCTTAAAAATACGTTTTTATAATATTTTTACCAAATTCATCTGTCTGTAATTTAAAACCATCCCTAATGCCAAAAAAAAAACACATTCTTCTCATTGCCCAACTTTTAATTAAAAAACTATAATTCATTAGGAACTTCGCACCGGGATTTTTGCCCCCGAAATTCCATATCTCCAGCTTCCCGACTGGACATGGGAAGTACTAAATTATTTTTACACTCTCCCGTTTATCCTAATTTTTGGCCGGGATATATCCTTTAAATTAAGCGGTGACGGCCACAGTTTTTTTTGTGCCTCTGGTCGGGATTTTTCAGGGTTAAAATGATTAAGAGATAAGAAAAAGGACTCTAACTAGAGATTTATGTAACTTGGTGACAATGTATGTGTTGAAAAGTGACTAGGGAAACTTTGTAATTGTTTTTATTTTCCTATAGACTGTTTTAGAATAAGATTCTTAAGGTGCGTCCATATTTGAACCCGACCTGCAACCGTACCTCCTCGCGACCCACTACAGCAGTCCTGTCTAAATTTATAGAGGGTGTTCGAAAAATGCATTAGGAAATTTTAAGGGGTCATTCTGCAATAAAAATAATGTTAGTAAGTCCTTTGACAAAATGTCGAAATCTCCTTGGTTACCAGGTAACAGGGTTTAAAAGTTCAATTTTTATTTTTGTTTTTTCGCCATATTGCAATTATTTTTAACCAATCTAGTTGACATTTGAAACACAAATCAAGCTTTGCAGATTCTACAATTCAAAGATAAAAGTACTTTTTTTAGTATCGCCAGAGGGCACTTTACCTGAAACTTAAAATTTATTTGCATCATAACTTTTTTATTTTAACAGATATCGCAAAGTTGGGGGCACCATTTTATAGACCATCAAGAACTTAAAAAATAAGGTACTCTTTATTAAAGTCGATAAACCCAACCATTTAGGCACCAATCGACATTAAAGTTTTAATCAATTTCAATCAAATTACCTACATACATACAGGGTGTTCAGTAACTCAACCGACAAACTTTACAAGGCGATTCTACAATGAAAAGTAAGAAAAAACTTTATATAAACATATGTCCTAAACGTCTTAGTTTTTGAACTACGGTGTGTTAAATATTAAAAAATATATATATTTTTAAAATTTTTAACACCGTGTAGTTCAAAAACTAATAGGCTTAGGACATATGTTTAAATAAAGTTTTTTCTTATAATCTGTTGTAGTATCGCCCCGTAAATTTTGTCGGATAAGTTACTGGACACCCTGTATGTATAAAGGTAATTTGATTGAATTTGATGAAAACGGTTACTTAAACCGTTGTATTTTCGTTTATTTTGCTTCAATTTATAATAAGTTTTACACAATATTCTTTTAATGTCCTTTATTAAAAAAATATATTTTTAAAAAATGCAAAAAGAAAATGCAAATATACGGGTGTTCGAAAAGGTGAGGTCAAAAATGATAGGGGTGATAAAGTGAGCCAAAATAACGTTCCCTTATAACACAAGTTGGTTTTATAAACGTTTTTTTTTATCTTTGGACAAATCACGAAGGCTTAAAGCCTAAATACTAACGTACCGTGGGTGTCTTAATTGAGGTAAGAGGAAGTTTGTTGACACGGGACTTAAAAACTTGAAGACTTGGAGGGGAAGGAAAGACCTCCGCGGGCAGCAGGTTCTACAATCTAGAAACTCTAGGAATAAAAGAACGACCAAAGTGAGAAGTTCGGGGCCTGCCCAGTTGGACCGTATAGGGATGCATACGCGCGGAACCACGAGTTTCTCTGTTGGGAACCGTGAGTGGAGGAACTATACTGGACAATTCTTCAGAGCAGACGCCATGGAAGTACCTATAAAAGCGGTAAATCCCCCTCAGCCCGACGATGGGCAAGAGAGGGAAGCCTTTCTGTAAGTGAAGGATCATTAATGAGACGAATAGCTTTTCGTTGAATAGAATCAAGAATGCTTAGGGTTGTGGGGAACGCCATGCCCCAGATATGGAAACAATATTCCAAGGGAGGTCGGATTTGGGACACATATAAAGTGTATAAATTAGAAGCGGAAAAATACTTTTGGCTCGAAAGAGAAATCCAAGCTTCTTTTAAGCTACCGTGGCTATAGATACAATGTGTTTATGCCAGTTAAGGTTACTTTCAAATGTGACGCCCACAAGATTGAAGGTGTCTTTGCTCTGCAAAACTTGGCCGCTTATAAATAGAGGATGAGTATTAAATGACTCTTTTTGCGACAAGGAACATGATTGTGTTTTGGATGCATTAAAATGGACGAGATTTTATAAAACATTTAAGTAGATTTTGGGAAACGTACGAGAATCGTTCTCAAACGTTCGTGAGTGTTCTCTCGACAAATTGCTTTGATCATTTAATTTCTTCATCATTTTTATACAAAAAAGGTATACCTTATTTGAATCGATATTTTGAAGCGTTTTTCATAAAATCGCATTTTAAGTCCAGACATACCAACATTTTGCATGTAATAAAAAAAAAAATATTTTTTTGATAAAATTATTAAAATGTCACAAATTATAATTTTTTTATTATACTGTTTACTAACCAGAACTTACTCTATCACCTTTAATATTTTTGACCTCACCTTTCCATTTTTATTTAATTTTAACCAAAAAAACCCGCTCAAACCCTATTGATTTAAAAAGTTGCGCCAATTGGGATTTTGATCAACATGCTGAGAGCTACCACTGTGCAAAATTCCAGATCAATATATTCCTTAAACGCTGTAGGTATATACTTTAGGGCTTATTTTTGGTGGGCGGAGGAAAATTCGGCACCAACATAACAGGTATATTATTTCGACAAGAAAACTGGGCACCAAGAATTTTAGGGTCGGTATATGTTACAGGTAAATTCGGCACCGTTATGCAGGTACTTACCTACTTGGACATTTATAAATAAGGTGTTTGGCTCATTTGAAAGTGTTATTAATTGAAATGTAAATAAAACAACGATGTAAGAAGTAACAAAAACTAGCGTTGACTAACAAAAACTAACCTGTTCTTCGACACAAAGTTGATGTATCTTATAAAAATAAACAACTTGGCAACGTGTTTTACCATAAAGATAAATAAAACATGCAAAAATTTTAAGTTATAGTGTTTCCGTATAATGTGACGTAACCATTGCAGCTTCTTTAATTCTTCTTTTTAAGAGTCTATTATAAAAATAATATTTTTTCATTACCAAAACTAACCAAAGTGTACGGCGGCGCCCAATATTCCTAGTTCTTGCCAGGTACCTGTTCTCTTAACAGGTATAAATGGTCATTCAGTGCCGAATTTTCGCCCGCCGTTTTTGGTATTCGAGAGGCGCGGTTGGTCGGGGGTTGATTTTAGGTGGTTGCGACCTTTGGGATTTTTGATCAGCATGCTGAGAGCTACCTCTGTATCAAGTTTTAGCTAATTTAGCCAAGGGTAAACTTTATAGGGTTTGTGCAGGGTCTTTTGGTTAAAATTTAATGAAATAAAAAAAATAGGAAAAAGCAGTCGATCATATATATATTTTTTAAATATTTACTTTAAATACCGCTTCAACGCCACTAAAAGAAATAAAAAAATGTAAATTAGGGGTAGCATACGGTATTTAAACTTTTTTGCATTTTTATAAAAATATTTTCTTAATAAAAGACATTTAAAGGTTACTGTGTAAAATTTATAATAAATCGGAGCAAAATAAACGAAAATACAACGATATAAGAAACCTTGCCCTATTCATAACTCTTATAAACATGTTCTTCCTTTAAGATTAACCGGGAGCTGCCACTGAATCCAAATTATAAAAATGTGTCGAATATCTTTACTATTTTAGACAAACAATGAAACAATTATAAAATCTGCATTTAACCTGCTTTTAAATCACTTTAAGATTCCTAAGAGGTTAAAGTATTTTTGTCCTATTACAAATTTTCCGTAACATTTTTATTCCTTTAGTCGTTTTTAAATACATGCAAAATAAATTATTCCTTGTAGCGTTAACTTTTAATACCTTAAAGGCGCCGAAAACATCTTTTGTCCCGCATAAACAAACATTTTTAGTCAAAGACGGTCGGACAAAATATAATTTTCAGAAAAATGTATTATTCCTTATTCGACTAGTGCGAAAGCCTTTAATAAATGTAAAAAGTGAAAAAAAATACAGGGTGATTCGAAAATCGATCACGAAACTTAAGGGGTGATTTTACTTGACAAAATAAGGGTAGAGCTTCATATAATTTTTTTTTAAAATGTCATTCGTTTTCGAGTTACAAGCCGTCAAAGTTCAATTTTTATTTTGGTTTTTTTGTTATATTGCATTTATTTTTTAACCAATCCAGTTGATATTTGGCACACAAATCGAGCTTTGCAGATTCTAAAATTTTAAGGCAAAAGTACTTTTTTAAATACCGCCAGAGGGCACTTTACCTAAAACTTAAAATTTATTTACATCATAACTTTTTTATTTTGACAGATATCGCAAAGCTGGGGGCGCCATTTTATAGACAATCAAAAACTTAAAAATAAGGTACTCTTTATTAAAGTCGATAAACCTCACCGTTTAGGCACCAATAGACATCAAAGTTTTCATCAATTTCAATCGGATTACCTACATACATACAGGGTGTCCACCCTGTATAGTAGAATAAGCCTTTGAAAAAGGTAGAGAAAATAACAAAAATTTTAAAAAATCCAGGCGATTTAAGGTCGGTAAGGGATTAAGATGAAAAATACAGTTTTTATCGATTTTTGGCAAACCTACCAAATACCATGGAAAAAAGTTAAAATTTGGTGAAAGCGTACCCATGCATGTCCCAAAAACACTAATTTTTTGGTTAAAATATTAATTTTTTACAATATTTTGATTAAATATCGAAAAAGTATCTCTATTTCAAATTGAAAATTCCCATGTCAAAATATCGGCATTTTCCAAAAAATAGGTGGTCGTTTTGTTTCTTAAAATCTCTACTTTCTAATGGCGTAAAAACTATACATTACAATGGTAAATGTTATTAGAAAATGCAAAATCTCGGATATGATTTTTCTAAAATCATTATTAGAGCAGGGTCGATAATTTTGAAACCAAAAAAATATATATAGAAGGATGAAACCCATTGAAAAGTGTAAAGAAAATAACAAAAATAAAAGGAAATATAAATTACAGTTAATTTAAGGTCGGGAAGTAAAAAGGGTGAGTTTTTAAGGGTAAAAATGGTTTGTGTCGATTTCCGGCAAAATTACTAGTTCTATGGAAATTCATTTTTTGAGAAAATTTACCGTGGTAATATTTGTATATTATTTATACCATTAAAAAGTAGAGATTTTAATGAACAAAAAGCCCACCAACTTTTTAAAAAAGCCGATATTTTAAAGATTGAAAATAAAGGTGCTTTTTCGATGTTTGGTTAAAATAAGATTAAAAAAATAAATATTTTAATAAAAAAAACAGTGTATTTGGGACATACCAAGGTAATACCTCACCAAATCTCATCACCACTTCAGTATCGAACAAAGGCAACCAAGTGTTATTTAAGTATTTATTATTATTATTTATTTATTTATTTATTTTAGTAAGTATCTTCAGGAAAACTAAAAATCAACTAACTTATTACCTTTTTTGTCTTACAAATAATAAATACACCAGTTACTTATGTCGCTCATGACACATATGTCAAACTATTTTCAGTTTGAGATACAAAAATAATCTAAATTTTAATCATTTCTAATTTTATTATTAGTTAATATTTTATTTTTATTTTTTAACTTAATTTTTAATCTTGACAACGGTGGCAGACTTGCCACCGAAACGTCGTTTTTTAATTAGAATTTTTTGGGTTTTTGGGGGTTTTTTCTTTTATTTTGTTTCAGGCGACCGGCCAGTTCATAGGGGTCAATAGGGCTGAACAGGGTCAGTTCGTATACCCCGGGACCAGGACCGAAGCGGTCCCATTCTTTCCAAGCGTGTACTCAAGAAGAAGACCATATAATAAATGAATCCGCCTAACCAATATAGAGCATATCTCTAACCCTGTTTATCGTCAACCATTCTTTAAAAATAATTTCTTGACCCTTTTTCCCCAAATACTTAAATAATAATTAACAATCTGCAAGCAAATTGCTATAATCATCTCAAAAATTCGTAATGGCTAAAAGCAACCCAATATTTTTCCACTTAAAGAATGGAAACTCCCTTCGAACTCCAAAAGAAAAAGTAAATTAAACTTAATTATATTAGATGTTCGAAAATCCTGCCCTTTAAGGACAAGGGAGACCTGAAAGGACATGAATATGAAGAATCCAAGAAGAATGTTTAGTGATCTGACAGTGGCGTTCGAGTTTTGTCTACTAGAACAATATACATGGTGAGTCAGAAGTCTGACAAATCTCAGTTACTCGTTATCCATCCACATTTTTTTAATTTCTTTTTTCGTAGGTATGTGTGTCCAAGATAAGGATCCTAAGCATGGGAATCTCAGTACCTTAAAGATACAGCTTAGGTTAAATGAGGAAAAAGTTGTGTTTTTTAAAGCTTATTTACATGCCGTTTAAAAACTTGAAAAATATTCATGGCCTGCCGAGATATTTGGCAAAACGAAAATTTGACTATATCGATTTTATTTTTTTCTGACTTTATTTGAAGAGATATAAAAAACTAATAACACTTTTTCATTGGCACTTTTTAGCTACTACATGATGGTATTATTAGATTTTATACCCGACGTTTCGTTTTCAAGAAACCATCATCAACTTTATTTTTTATATGGCTCAAAAAAGTACACCCTGTATCTGATCCTATTTTTATTACAAATTCAACGATATATCACATGTCATATTTTAATTTTTAGTTAAAAGAAAAATTGCATTTTTCTATTTTTTTAAAGTTATTTTTAGGTAGGCCGTGCAAACAAATGCTTGGACGTTAATACCTGTTACCGTATCTGCAACATAATTAATTATCTTTAGAAAATAGTATTTGTTGTTATTAACCTGTTTTTCAAGTTGTTGTTTCTAGAGCAATTGTTCTTATTGTTACTGTTGTCTTTATACGCAATACGCATTACTAGGCTCAACAAAATCTGCGTGTTACGAAAATATCGAAACATCAATATGTGGTGTGGAATTTTAGGAACTAAAATACCAGGTCCCTGTATTTACCATAATTCATTACCTGCAGAAATAATACCTTCATTTATTTTTGCAGCACAAAATGTAGCATGTTAGCATGTCAAACTTATCTTCATGGCTATAATGGCCATCCTGCATATTCGACCGTAATAATACAATAAGATATTAGCTATTCACCAATAAACAATAATAGAGACAACAGTAACAATAAGAACAATTGCCCTAAAAACAACAACTCGACAAGCAGGGTAATAACGACAAATGCCATTTTATAATGATAATAAATTATGTTACAGATACGGTAACAGGTATTAACGTCCAAGCATTTGTTTGCAAGGCCTTCTTAAAAATAACTATAAAAAATAGAAAAAATGCAATTTTTCTTTTAACTAAAAATTAAAATATGACATGTGATACATCGTTGAATTTGTAATAAAAAATGGGATCAGATACAGGGTGTCCTTTTTTTTCGAGCCATATAAAAATCTAAAAATACCATCATGTAGTAGCTTAAAAGTGGCAATGAAAAAGTGTTATTAGTTTTTATGTCTCTTCAAATAAAGTAAAAAAAAATCTATATAGTCAAATTTTCGTTTTTGCCAAATATTTTAGCAGGCCATGAAATTTTTCAAGTTTCTAAACGGCATGTAAATGAGCTTTAAAAAACACAACTTTTTTCTAATTTAACCTAAGCTGTATCTCCAATAGGTACTGAGACTCCCATGCTTAGGATCCTTATCTTGGACACACTGTATAGTGAGGTATAATTCTCACATTTTAATAATATTTTGATGTATACAGGGTTGCTCATAAAAGCGTGACGACATAAAGTTATGTTTTTTAAATGGATTATTATATTTTTGTTTAATTCCTTTTTACATTATAACACTTTTTGTTTTAGGTTATATGAGGTTAAATCTTTAAATTTAGAAATTACTGTGGTTTCTTTTTGAAAAATAGAAAATTAAGGACATTTTTATAATGCTACCATTTTTTCAATTTTGATTTTCTTTTGAAGTTGCCTGGGTAGGCAAGTACCTAATTAACCACATTTGTATATTTTATTAATAAAATGTCTTTTTATTATACAGGGTGTCAAAAAACAGTGGTTACTCAGGGTTTTTTAATAATAATACATTTCCTGAGGGTTGAACGATATATTAGTCAAGTACTTTTTGCAATGTTTTTAATTTTTTTTTAATTTTAGTTTTAGTTTAGGATAATTTTTACGGATATCATAATTTAACTTCAAAACTAATATTAAAAAATATCGAAAATTAAAAATATTGCAAAAAAACCGAACGAAATGGGAAGTTCGGGGCCTGTCCAATTGGACCGTATAGGGATGCATACGTGCGGCACCACGAGTTTCTCTGTTGGGAGCTGCAAGAGGAGGGACCATACTGGATAATTGGTCGAAGCAGAAGCCGTTAAAGTATCTATAAAATAGATCTCCCACAGCTCGACGATGGGCAAGAGAAGGAACTCTTTGAGTAAGTAAAGGATCATTAATAGGAAGAACAGCTCTTTTTGAATGGCATCAAGAATGCTGAGGGTTGTAGGGGATGCCATTCCCCAGACATGAAAATAATATTCCGGAGAGGGTCGAATTTGGGACACATACAAAGAAATCCAAGCTTTTTGAAGCCGCGGTGGTTATAGATACAATGTGTTTATGCCAGTTTTGGTAATTCTCTAATGTGACGCCCACAAGGTTAAATGTGTTCCCGCTCTGCAAAACCTGGCTACTCATAAGCAAAGGGTTAGTGTTTGATGATTTTTTTCGCGACATGTAACATTATTCTGTTTTGGATGCATTGAATTGAATGAGATTTTTGGCGCCCCAATCCAATATCAAATTGAGATCCTGTGAAAGAGATATCTGCATGGTCCTGCATGGTGTCCGATAAGTAAAAAATAATTAGTGAAAAATAGGCGAACAAATTTTTGTTTAATAGAGAGTAAGTTTTAAATACATTTATTTTTTTTTGCTTGTGCTGTTCCACTAAAAAATGTCACGAGCCGCCACTGCAAAACAATTACATTTTAATTTTAATTTTAATGCCAAAAAGGCAGTCTTTTTCAGAGACGTGCTTAACAGTTACTTTTACGCATGCGTGCTACGTTTTAAAACACCAAATATCAGTTTTTTGTAAGGGGTTACGCAAGATCTCCTTAAAAATATTTCTCAAGACTAAAATACCTCCATTGACTTTAATTTAAACTAAATAAAAATTTAAGAAATTTTGGCCATACTCTTCACAGACTGCACTCGAGATGTAGTACGTAGTCTGAGTAAAGGTCTGACCACACATAACCAACTAGCCCGCAGCCGTGCGTCTCAATGGTAAAATGTAGAAGAATGAGGTGCAAAAAAATTGTATCTAATAAAATTTTAGTAATATGAGTCTTTAATACTACGCTTTAAATTACACCTGATGGTAAAATAAACCTTCACATGTAAAGTAACACAGTTAAATAAAACAAAACAAATGTTAAGACACATAACGGCTGTATTTTTATTTGCTTCTATTCTATTCTATTCTATTTTTTTCTTGGTTTTGGTCCCTTCAGGTCCAATCCACCACTCTCCCCCTTCCGGACTATGCTTTCCAGGGGTTCGTCGGCGGAAAATCTGGATAATCGAGCTCGTAGCTCCCAGAAATTCCAAAAAGAAAACAAATAATTCAACGTTCGATGCAATGCATAAATTGTCGACTGTCAAACCAAGATCTACTATTCTATTCTATTCTATTTTTTTTTCTTGGTTTTGGTCCCTTCAGGTCCAATCCACCACTCTCCCTCTTCCGGACTATGCTTTCCAGGGCTTCGTCGGCGGAAAATCTGGATAATCGAGTTCGTAGCTCCCAGAAATTCCAAAAAGAAAACAAATAATTCAACGTTCGATGCAATGCATAAATTGTCGACTGTCAAACCAAGATCTGCTACTGGTGTTACGTATAACCTTCACTTTCACTACTGACAGTTCCCATGGCACGCCCATCTATTTCCCGCCATTTGAGAAATACCTCGTGTTCACCACCAAACAGGATACTATCAGCTAATAGGAATCTTCGCTCACAGCGCTTAGATCCAGGAGAAAGATGCCGTCAATTTAGCGTGAATCTTTCTTTGATCCCCGAAGGTAAAAACGTTCGTACGACACCTCTAGCCGCCACTCCGGGAAAAAATTTGTAGTCCTCTACGCACGTCCACACTGTTCGGAGGTCAAACAAAGAGTGTTTTTATTTGCTTCATCAATAGCACCAAAATTTTATATACGTTTACACATTCAGAGGCATACCATTTTCTGTTAGAAATATTTCTTCAGTTGCCGCTCGAGACGCCAGACTTATTAAATTTATTTAAGTTTCTAATTTATTATACCCCATATGTCATGAAAAGCATTGCCAAATTAAAATGAAATTTGCCAAAGATATTTAGGATATATTTTTTTAAATATATCTTCAGCACCCTGAATCTTGAGAACGAGGAATGTGCAAACAAATATTTATATGAATATTATTTATATTTTTAATAGTACATTCGGCCGTTACATTTTCTTAACACCATGTATAATTTTAATTTAACCAGTTTCATTTAAAATAGCCTAAATTGCTTGAGTAACGCCACTGTATTAAATTCTGGAACATTAAGGCCTCAAAAAGGAGGTCTTCAGTCACATTCCGAGCGAGTTTTCGGCGTCGAAAACCATTTGAAATGTGCCGGGGCGTGAAATTTAGGAACTAAAGGGCCACCAGTGGAAGTAGAATACGAACTCCGCAATTTCGCACCTAATAATTTTTAAGGTGATTCTTGGAAAACCCTAATAAATGGAAGATTAAAGTGGAGACATTCAGGTAACGTTTCAAACATAGCCCTGTAATCGTAAGGTAATGTCTTTCAATTATTTAATTTTAATTTTCTTTCTTACAATTAGTAGTTACTTTATTTGCCTGAAAATATTCTAATTACATTACAATTTTTCCAAATCTATTTGAATACAGTATCTCCACCGTTAAATTATTGCGCATTTGACTATTTTTGAACCAAAATTAAAATATTTGGATAGTTTAAACGATTAAAATTTATGGGTTGAGTGGTATACGGCTTATTTTTTTCCTGAAAGATAATTTTGACAACTAGGATGAATAACAAGATTTATTAACGGCTAAACCTTTACTACTAATTAAATTATGTATCTTGACAAAATTGTCTTAAAAAATGGTGCGGTTTTTTTTCATAGTTAGGGAAATAATCATATATTATATCACAAGACCCATAGTTTTAATCGATTAAATTATCCACAATATTTGAACCATTATTTTGCTTAAAACATAGTTGACCCAGCAAACACTATTTGCCGGCAATATACATTTTTATACTGGCATTGATGGTAAAGCATTGGCAATTGGTGGCAATATTATGCCAATATCTAATACGCATAAAAAAGTCAACACTAAATAAACACTTAATTGCCAATAAATTTTACATGCAGGCGAATTGCCGGCAAGCATACATAAATGGCGGCATACCAATCCTGATTAAATAAAGCATGCCTTTTGTTGCAGGCAACTAAATATTAGATTTTTGAAGGCAAACTTTCAACGCATATTCATACTTTTTAAACCATATTATTAACATTGGTATTTAACTAACATAGCAATTTTTTTGATCTGTTTTGTTTATAATGGCAGCTAAACATCATTATTTTATGTTTTTTACATAAAAGAAATGGCCTTTTCATAACATTTTTTGTTACAAATCATGCAAATAAAAATAGTTCAAACAAAATGTTTAATATGTATTTTTAAGAGAATAAAAATAAAATAATGGTAAAATTAGCTAGGTTAATTTCGACCGAAGGTGACAAATTCAAATTTCCCGCTTAGCGCAAGATTTGACGATTTTGACAGGTGAAAAAATGAAATTGCTTTTGTTTGTTTGTTTGTTTTGTGCAATAGTTTTCTACGTGGTTTTCTAGCTATTTAGTTTCTTAAAAAAATTAAAGTCATAATTGGGTGTATTCATTACCTAATTAGTGTGTGTTGTGTGATTAATTGGTGATGGCTAGTCGAGAAGGCGAGTTATTCAAGTAGACTGTTAGGAGCTGTAAACATTGGTGTAAACCCTTTTAAGTTTGAAGTTACTTAAAAAATAATATGAACGTAGGAAGTTGCCTCATTAAAGACGTGTTAATAAAAATATTATATATATTTAATAGTTTTATTTTGACATTTAACTCCTTTAAAATATTTCCCCTACGTTTTGGATCTGAAAATTGAGTGTAAGTGTCCCTTGAATACTTACTATTTTAAAATGTTTTCTTTTGATTTACTATCTGTTTTTAAATTTTATTACATACCTTTAATTTTTATGGTTTATTGTTACTGTATAAAAATTTATATTATGTATTTTTTTAATGATAAAGTTTTCCTGCCTTTTTTCTCATTTTTTTCGTTTACAAAATTCAAAATATGTTATTTAACTTTTGGGACATTTAACTTATTAAACTTGTAATATTTATTTAATGATAAATGCCATTATCCTAAACGCATTTTTTCATCATAACTTATTAATGATGGATGTCATCACAGTATCTTCAACACGTGGCCCAATAACGGCCAATTGCCCACTTTCGTGTCTTTTTGTTATCTTTTGCCAATAACTTATCAATGATGGATGCCATCATCCTAAACGCATTTTTTGGCATAACTTATTAATGATGGATGCCATCATCCTAAACGCATTTTTCCATCATACCTTATTAATGACGCATGCCATTACATTATCTGCAACACGTGGCCCAATAACGGCAAATTGCCCACTTTCGTGTCTTTTGATACCTTTTTGCCTATGCCTTACCATTAAAGAGTGTTGGCAATGCCAGTAAATTAAATGTACATGGCCGGCAAAAAATGTTATATGGGGAATGTACAATTATTTAATAATGTTTTGTTTATTTCTTGTCCATGAAACTATTTCTCTAGCCACAATCATGCCATACATATTTGAGTAGTTTATTTATCTAGAATTTTTAGATCGAGTTGTATACGGTTAGATTGTTTCATCAAAAATTTAAACCCAACAACAAAAAATACTATTGACTATTTTACTTCAGTGTTTAACACTGAGAATATATCATAGCAAGCTTCTATTTTCCACTGAAAAAACTCCTACTTGCTCCTACTTTGATAAAACCAACATGATGATATTACATCAGCGACAAAATTTATTTAGGTTAAAGTTAAAAAGTTAAAAAACAATTGTAAATATATATGCAAATTAAAGGTTAAAGACTGGCTTATAATTCTTGTCTTAAAAATCAATACAGGCTGTTACAAATTCGAGGAACACCATTAGGATCTCGGAAACGGTAAGAGATACAGAGTTGGTTAAATTGGGGCAAAGTTACGTATTTTTAGGCTTTAAAGTTCTCGCCAGTAGAGAAGATGCCACGGCGTCATCACTTCTGTCTCATTTTCAATTATTCTCCTTTTTGTTGCTCGCACAAGATGTAAACGACGCGTTTAGGCAGCGATAGCTGTTTGCCGTCTTTATTTGTATGACGCTTGTGGCATCTTTGTAAGTGGCTTTAAGTCTACAATATTCCGTTTAAAAATTTTTAAAATTTTCGGCTGTTCGGAATTATCCGGCAAAAAACAAAATTTTGCGAAAGACTTTTTATTTTTTCCTCGGTTAATTTGAAGAGATTTTTTTGAAAGTAATGACACATTAAAATTGCCACTTTTTCTGTTCTATAAATGATGTCGCACTCATATTTTAATTCTAAATACAACGAAATATCACACTTTAGATTTATGCGACGTTTCGAACCAAAAAGCCACCACCCTCTATTTTTTTAATTAAAAAAATGTTCAGAGTGTTACTTTTAAATAAAATTAACTTTGATCTACCACCACAAAAGAAAGCACCCTGTATATCTATTATTTTTGAGTTACAATAGTGCCTAAAGTTTTATACAACATTTATTTAAAACTATTTTTTCTAAAGCGCATAGGTCATGAGATGTTTGTCCGTTACGGTATTATCATAGATAACCTACATTTAGATCCGCAGTGGCAAGAAGCATTTTTCGGATTTTTACGACCTCGCGCAGTAAACAAATAAATGGGTGGATGAATATGCGCGCTTTAAAGCCGTGGCAAAATACAAACACCGGCACCCCGTGCCCTCCGTCCGCGGTCTGACCGTGACGCTCATTAGCTACCGTACTTCGAACAGAAAATCATGACGCCGTCGACAAAGTCTTTCCGATAATGCGGAGAGTTTGTTTGGGTCCGGGTGCGTTTACCCTCACCTTGCTTGCGCACAAACCGGTTTTTTCGCACATGAAATGTAACTTTTGTTTCGCGCAGGTTATAACATTGGCAATCCATCGAGATCAGTGGTTATTTTCTTTAAACATTATATTTAAAATGACTAAAACACTAGAGATTTTTGTTAATAAAATTATCTGAAATTTAACTTACAAACACTATCCCAATATGGTCAATTTTTGAACCAAAATGGGTTAGACTTTGTAACTGTTTTCTGCAAACAAAAACTACTCGAGTTCAATCACCGACTCTCTTGTTTGACCTCCGGACAGTGCGGACGTGCGTAGAGGAATACAAAGTTCTTCCCGGAGTGGCGGCTAGAGGTGTCGTACGAACGTTTTTTACCTTCGGGGATCAAGGAAAGATTCACGCTAAATTGACGGCATCTTTCTTCTGGGTCTAAGCGCCGTGAGCGAAGATTCCTATAAGCTGATGGTATCCTGTTTGGTGGTGAACACGAGGTATTTCTCAAATGGCGGGAAATAGATGGGCGTGCCATGGGAACTGTCAGTAGTGAAAGTGAAGGTTATACGTAACACCAGTAGCAGATCTTGGTTTGACAGCCGACAATTTATGCATTGCATCGATTGTTGAATTATTTGTTTTCTTTTTGAATTTGTGGGAGCTACTAGCTCGATCATTCAGATTTTCCGCCGACGAAGCCCTGCAAAGCATAGTCCGGAAGGGGGAGAGTAGTGGATTGGACCTGATGGGACCAAAACCAAGAAAAAAAAAATAGAGAGAGAGAGAGAGAGTTCAGTCACCGTCCTGACTGAACTGGTATAGGTTTTGTAAATTCGCGGCCCGACCAGGCGCGAAGCCGTAGGCGACCGCCTACACAGCCTACGCCTAGCTACGCTACTGATTATAAGATACATTTTTTATTATAGTATAACCCAGCAAACACTATTTGCCGGCAATATACATTTTTCATATTGGCATTGATGGTAAAGCATTGGCAATTGGTGGCAATATTATGCCAACATCTAATACGCATTAAAAAGTTAATCCTAAATAAATACTCAATTGCCAACAAATTTTACATGCAGGCGAATTGCCGGCAAGCATACAAAAATGGCGGCATTCCAATTCGGATTAAATAAAACATGCCTTTTTGTTGCAGGCAAATAAATATTGGATTTTTGAAGGCAAACCTTCAACGTATATTCATACTTTTCAAACCATATTATTAACATTGGTATTTAACTAACATTCGAGCAATTTTTTGATCTGTTTTATTTATAATGGCGGCTAAACAACAATATTTTATGTTTTTTTACGTAATTTAAAGGAAATGGCCTTTTTCTAACATTTTATTGATACAAATCATGCAAATAAAAATTAAGTCAAGCAAAATGTTTATTATATATTTTTAAAAGAATAAAAATAAAATGATGGTAAAATTAGCTAGGTTAATTTCGACGATTTCGACCGAAGGTGATAAATTCAAATTTCCCGCTTAGCCGAAATACAAGATTTGACAATTTGACAGATGAGGTAACCTTGCTTTTATTTGGCCGCTTTGTGCAAATGTTTTCTGCGTGGTTTTCTCAATGATCTGAAAAATAAATATGGATGAATGCAGCGAAAATCACAATAACCCCTACGTGGGCACTGCGCAGTACACTTGTAGGCATGCGCAATAAACATTTACTGACTAGCCGAAAACAAACAACAGGACCGGGTTTAACATTTTGTATATGATTCATTTATAAAGAAAATATACCAAGTAATTTTGGGGTATACATATTTAAATATTTTATTTTAAGTCTGTATTCGTCTTTCATAGCAGTCCCTAAAAGGTAAACCGGTTTGATATTGGGGACTATTTTTTGTTGTATATTTTTTTATTTTTCGGTCGTATCGCCGATTTTATTAAGATTTAGCAAACGAGAGTGCTTAGAAGCACTGATCTCAATTTAAATTCCATTTTATTGCTAAAACACCTTCTTTTTGATTCATGTGGACCCACTTCTACTGAACCTCAAACCTGCACGCTATTTTATGTATTATTATCTTCCTTCTTAACACTACCTTGACACAACAAAACTGAATAGTTGGTATTTTATTATAAAAGCAATTAGATTTGGTGTAATTTGTTTGAGGAATAAATCTCAATTCATAAACTGATATTTCGTTCCCGTTGGCGCCATTGAAATTGTTTATTTTTGGGGTTAGGGCCAAACTGACCTTATATTTTGTAATTGAAACCACAAAAACAAAGCGAATCACAAATATTAAAATTGGTAATGTACCCAGTAAGTAATTATTGATTTAATTTGCCTACGAATGCCAACTTGAAATAAACTTGATAATGTAATAATCTTAAACTAGGCTTAAAGCGCAATGGAATCGCTTGGACTATTTAATTTTATTCAAAACATTCCACAGAAAGATACCTATGTTCCTTTTTTAACATACGAGCAATAAGCAATCTACAAGATATTATATGGTATAACTCGTCCTCAATATCACGAAGCGGCGTATCTTTATGTTTAAATTTCACGAGGGTGCTTTTTAGGTATTTTTGTACTACTCTTTTTTAGTAAAATAAAATAGGCTTAGTATTATATTTCTATAACTTCGAAAGATATCAAAATCTAACTTATGCCAATTTGTAATATTAAGAAGCAACTTTTTTAAGCAATTACATCAGCTCTAGTCAATTTTCCTACTTTTTGAGATACGCCACATCGTGATATTGCCGACGAAATTGCTTATGGCTACGTGTTATAACTTGAAAATAATATGTCAAATTATTTTAATTAAACTGCCATATTTTATTTTGTGTAATTATAAATGCATCAGTCCAATGCTAATACAGGGTGTCCGACTATATTTTAACCCATTTTCACCGCGAATAATTTTAGAAGAAATAAAATAATCAAAATGCGGTTTTCGCGAAAAGCCTTAGATTTTTTTAAAGTTTCTTTTTATATCCTTGCCATTTGGTTGTGACATTTATTTCTTACGAAAACGGCCAATTTTCGTATATAGGGCAAGTTTGTTATTTTAAATGGAACCCCATATATATTTTTCTATAATCCTTAAATACAATTTTTCCCGCTAAAAAAAAATTATCCCAAACCATGACTATTTCAAAAAATAATGGATTTATTGATCTCTAAAAAATTGACTGCATGGCAATAAAGAGTATCATTTAAAACAGGAAATTTGCTACTTACTCATTATTTAGTTTTGGTTATGCAAAACTTAAATTAAATAAAAGTTTAAAAAACACCAAGAATTACTTACAACGCACAAATAAAACACGAAATACCAAATAACTATACCTGATAACGGTCGACCGTAGATGGGAGATTGGGTTTGTTCGGTCGACGGCGTCAATTTTACCTGGATTTTACGATCGGGAAATCCCAAATTATAAATTAAATTAGGATGAGTGTGACCCTGTCACCGCATAGGTAAACGTTTTCAGTGTTGCAACCACTATATTTATTAAAATACTGCTAATTTTGTCAATGTTGCCAACACTATATTGGGTTTTAAATAAAAAATGCTAACCTTTATAACAACTGCGCATGTGCAAAGGTGTACAGCAATTCTCCCAGTGTGGGGTAAAAAATTCTTGCGCAGGTCTATTGAAAATATATGGGGATCATTTTCTATTAGCAATCCTTTTAATTTTTAGATCATTGGGTTTTCTAGCCTTTTAGTTTCTTTTTACAAAAAAAGTTTTTAGTAGACATAAATAAGTGTATTCATTACCTAATTAGTGTGTGTTGTGTAATTAATTTGTGATGGCTAGTCAAGAAGGTGTGTTATTCAAGTAGACTGTTAGGAGCTGTAAACATTTTGTTTAAAACCTTTTAAATTTGTAGTTACTTAAAAACATATATGAAATCAGGGAGTTGCCATAAAAGTTTTAAAGACGTGTTAATAAAAAAATTATATATATTTAATAGTTTTTTTTTTTGACATTTAACTCCTTTAAAATATTTCTCCCTTTGTTTTGATCTAAAAATTTAGTGTAAGTGTCCCTTAAATACTTACTATTTTAAAGTGTTTTATTTTGATTTGCTATCTTTTTTAAATTTTATTACATACTTTTTACTTTTTGTTTTTGGTTATTGTTACGGTATAAAAATTTATATTATGTAATTTTTTTATTGTTAAAGTTTTCCTGTCTTTTTTCTCATTTTTTCGACTACAAAATTCTAAATATGGTATTTAACTTTGGGACATCTCAACTTATAAAACTTGCAGTACTTATTTAATGATAAATGCCATTATCCTAAACGCATTTTTTTGCCAATAACTTATTAATTATGGATGACATTATCCTAAATGCATTTTTTGGCATAACTTATTAATGATGGATGCCATCATCCTAAACGTATTTTTTCATCATAAATTATTAATGACGAGTGCCATCACATTATCTGCAACACGTGGCCTAATAACGGCCAATTGCCCACTTTCGCGTCTTTGATACCTTTTTGCCAATGCCTTGCCATTAAAGAGTGTTGGCAATGCCAGTAAATTAAATGTACTACGCCGGCAAAAAATGTTATTTCGGAAGTTTTAATCACATTATTATAGCTATTAGTAAAATCCAGAGTTAAAGGTCCAATCAGTCACTATAGAATGCCCCATACAATATTTGTACAAAAATTCAAAAATTGTAGTAAAATTAGTTTAAAAGAAATAAATAGTTAATCAGAGACTAGACCCGGTTGGTAGAAACATTCATTTCGTTGAATAGAGCGATAGAGGACCAACGACGATCCTCTAAAATCCGTTTCGCTAGATTACACCTAAATAATTACCCTGCAAAGTGAAAACTCGGTTTTTGTGTTTATCTGTTTCTGAATTGATAGTCCGGAAGCCTGAATTGTACGGCGTAAAACGGGATTTATACAGTTTGTTCGCGGATTAACTTTTTTAGAATAAGGATTAGTTGCGATTTTAAGCGTTTTTTAAATTGTTGCATTTTTCTCGATTTACTGATATCGGGTTAATAGCGCGATGTTTATTTGCTTAACCACGACACTTTGAAAATTAAATAAGTACCTTATTTAAAATATTGAGGTCCCTAAATGCAAAACCAGATATATCATACAACAGAAGAAAACTAAAAATTAAAAAAAAAATAAAAACTCCTTTGATAACCGTTTAAAAAACAAAATACTTTTTTGCTCAAATGGCAGCAAATCCTTCTGGTCCTTTGCCAAAAACATCAGTAGAAATTTCTGTACCAGTTCTTTTCCACCATTAACTTTGGAAGATGAAATTATTTCCACATCTGAAGGAAAGGCCTAATTATTTGCTAAATAATTTGCTGCCAATTCAACCCTTCATCCACCTGTCAATCATCCAATTCGTATTTTTCCCCTTCCAATTTAAACAATATACAACCAGAACTAACCAGACGATTTCTTGGTGTTAAGAGAAGAAAGGATACGCTTAATGTGCCTTACCTTATATAAAATAATATTGGGCATTTTGTAAGGAACTGGGGGAATAGTTGGACAGACCATTTAATACATGCATTATAAAATTAAAATAAAATGGGATATAACTTAAAAACCAACAATATTTAAAATAAGTTTAGTACCTATATTTATAAATCTCCTATATTTAATCTCGAAAAACAACATTAAATCGTGTTAAAGACAAGGTACAAGACTTATTTTTCAGGCAAAGCTGCCTCTTATAGATATACGCTACCTATGCTGGATCTTTGAACAATCAAGGTAGTAAATGTAATGTCAAAATATTTTAATTTGTCATGTCGTTGTCAGTTGGCTAATAGGGGAGAACGGGCAGGGTTTGGAAACTGAAAGCATATGGACACATTCAAATTTACCGCCAAATATATTCAAACATTCTTGGCGCGTTGTCCGGTAGTCGGGAAGAAAGTGCCTTTAGTGTTCATAGTTAATTCAACAGCAAAGGTACGTTTCAGTCAAGGTAAATTAAAAAATTACGCATTTTGTAATTTCAAAGTAATATTTTGCCAGAGAATAAGTTGTAATTTCTTCGATTTTTTTTAAATACCCTATTCTTTTTGTCATGTGTGTGCACATTTAGAATTTTAAAATAGTTATTTAGGGTTTTGTCGTGAACAGTATTTTAACGTACCTATAAAATCGCCATTCTGTCAAATTTAACCATGGGGGGTATGGACAGCCGTCCAACCCCCCAACCTATATGTCCAGAGCCTCCCATACTTAATTTCTAAGCTAACCTTTCTTTTTTTTAGTTAAAATGCCCCAAATGTACAAAAAAAAGACAAACTGAACTTTTATTCTGAATCTGTAAAGCCGGCTGTCATCGATGTTATTGACAATAAGCTAAGTTATCAAAAAGTCCCTAAAAGCACAGAATCACAAAGTCAGCTTTAGGCACCAATGTAAATAAGCAAAGCTTGAAGGGATTAATAATTAATGTAACTTTTTATCCAAAGTACGTCACCACTCAAATATTTTGCACGGAAACAGAAAACCAGTTGGCAGAATATTTAAATGTTCTTATATGTATTGTATTTGAGTATGCATTAAAAAATAATATAAAATACCCAAAATCATGACAAATCAATAAAATGGCTGGCCCAAATTCAACCTCCACATTTTTGTTGATTTTCAAAAAAAAATACCTCTTAAATATTGTGTTTCCAGGTCGCACTAATTTACGTAACGGCAATATCAGTTTGTTGCAGCTATTCTGTAAATTAACTTCTTTAGTTTATTTTCTTTGTTGGTATCACAAAAGTACACTAGAATAACCCAGACACCATTGCGAAGCTGCAAGAGGTAATCAAACTTAAAATTACCAACATAGGACCTGATTTGTGTACCGAAGTAGTCAAAAATTTCTTTCTTAAAAATTAAAAATAAGGAATAAGAAAAAAAAATATAAATATGAAGTCGGGTAATAACATTCCGCTAAACTACTAAACAGAGTTGGATCCTATTCGAATACTCATTATTCTGAATAGTATTCAGAATACATTTTGCCGGTATTCGAATACATTTGTGTGTTTGGTATTCGGTATTCGGCAGAATACTTCTTTTGGTGGTATTCGGGATTCTGTATTCGACGAATATTTTATATATACTCCAAACGCTGGTATTCGAATACTGAAAAGTGTAAGTAATATTCGAATACCAAAATTGTCATGATTAGAATAACAAAAGGGAAGCAAAATAGGGAAAAATGTTCCTTTTTTGTTTAGTTTTGTTTAGTAGTATTCGAATCTTTTAGTTTTTTAGTTTCCAGTGTTCGAATACCGATTTCGGGTTTTCATGAATACCGAGAATTCAAATAAATTTTTCTTCCAAATATTCAAATATTCGGTATTCGAATCCTTTTTCTTCCGGTATTCGTATTCGAATACCGATTTTCAGTATTTGGCCCAACTCTGCTACTAAATGCTTATAACTAACACAAAAGATTTTTATACTTTTATACTATGAGTTTATTTTTCTACATTTTGTTTTTATTCATTATTTTTAAATTTTTATTAAGTTTTATTTATCTATTTGAAATCGGTTTATTTGTTTTTTATCTTTGGACAATCCACGAAGGCTGAAAGCCTAAATACTAACTTGAAGATTTGGGGGAAGGAAAGACTTCCGCTGGCAGTAGGTTCCACAGTCTAGAAACTCTAGGGATAAAAGAACGAACGAAATGGGAAATTCGGGGCCTGTTCAATTGGACCGTATAGGGATGGCATACGTGCGGCACCACGAGTTTCTCTGTTGGGAGCCGCAAGAGGAGGGACTATACTGGATAATTCGTCGGAGCAGAAGCCGTAAAAGTATCTATAGAAGAGCGATAGATCTCCCACAGCTGGACGATGGGCAAGAGAAGGAAGTCTTTCAGTAAGTAAAGGATCATTAATAAGACGAACAGCCCTTCTTTGAATGGCATCAAGAATGCTGAGGGTTGTAGGGGATGCCCAGAACAATATTCCAGAGAGGGTCGAATTTGGGACACATACAAATTGTATAAATTGGAAGGGGAAAATATGGATTTCTTTTCCGAGTCAAAAAGTATTTTTCTCCTTCCAATTTATACAATTTGTATGTGTCCCAAATTCGACCCTCTCTGGAATATTGTTCTTATGTCTGGGGAATGGCATCCCCTACAACCCTCAGCATTCTTGATGCCATTCAAAGAAGGGCTGTTCATCTTATTAATGATCCTTTACTTACTCAAAGACAGACGAATTATCCAGTATAGTCTCTTATAGATATATATAGATCATATTTGTAGCTTAGATTATGTCAACTACGATTTATTATTCTAACAATTACTTGAATTAATTGTATGCCGCTAGAGGGCACTTTACCAAAAAGGTTATTTTTAATTAACTTAAAAAATTTATCCAATAAAACGTAAATAAATATTTTAAACGGTTGGATTTTTTTAGTTAATTAAAATGACGTTTTATTTATCTTTAAGAAAACTTGCTAAATAAATTTTGTAAAAAAAATATGTTTTATTGTACTAAGAGCTAGGCAGTGGCTGCTATTCAGGTGTAGTAAGTGAAGTGCCACTTCACCAAAAATAAACAATAAAACATAAAAAACATATAACTAATATTCAATTCATTTTTCTCATTTCTATTCCTGATATGTAAAATTTGCCATGAAAAATCTAAAACGTTGCCATGACAACGCTATGCACTTGCCGGTGGCCAGTATCGCCGGTGGAAGTGTATTGCTCGGTAAATCGCTAGCCTTAAAAAGATAGTATAGGTTTTGGTCGTTGCGTTGGTTTTCACGTAGTATTTCGATTGTTTCCGTTTGAGTACTATTAGCGACAGTGATTTTTCACAGGAAGAAATTAAAGGACAGTACAGAGCACTTTCCCATGAAGTATTAGAGTATATTTTAATGGAAATGGAAGTAAGATTCGAAGATTGTTACCAACTACAATTTATTTGTCTTGCTGATACTGCAAGGTTTGGCCAGTATAACCAAACTTTTCCCACTTCAAAATTTATTGGAGATATATGCCGAATCATTTCCAAAAAATTAGTGACTCAAAAATAAACTTGACCTAATATTTGCTGATGAAAGTTATAGAAATATTTCATTGCAGCAGTTAGTGAAACAAGTTGGCGCAAATAAAGACATCTTTACCGAGGCGTAAAAACTTTTTTCGCTAATTTTAACGATATCGTTGACAAGCGTGTCAGTGGGACGGATTTTTCTTGTCTTAAGCGTTTAAAAAACTTTCTTAAGAAACACTATATCCCAAGATAGACTTTAATCTTTGGCCAACATTTCAATTCAAAAGGAGCTTCTACAGGAACTGATAAAAACTTAACCATTTTATGAATATTTAATTGCTAAATTTGCTGGATTAAAAGATAGAAGGATTGATTTGGTGTATAAAATTTTGGTAAGTTAAGATATTAAGACTTTTTACTTAGACTTTTGATAGTTGAGTATTTTCAATTTTGCTCGCTTTTTTCCCTTTCTGCACTACACCTGTTTTTAGACCCGCGAGCCGCCACTGGAGCTAGGAAATAATTTGGTGAGTCCTAGTTACCAGATTTCACCAATATTCTTATTAATCCTGGGGTAATATACAGACAAATAATAATAATTTTTGTTCAAGAGCCGGTTTTTAATGTAGGTAAGAAACCCAACTTTAAATGATAAATTCAGAATACTACTGTGCCTGAAGTTGACCTCAATGAAAGTTTTAATTAAGAAACGTGACAAAACCTTTACAAAACAAATTTACTTTTGTTTTAATAAAAGAAACGACGGGTATTAGGGTTTATAAATAGTCAAGCCAACCATAAATTTGTCCAAGTCGTGTAAAACGGTGCGGCATACTCAAGAAAATTCTTAAACATATATCTTCCTCGGTATGAATAAGAGTCATCATGAGGAGAAAAGCTTGATTTATATCCTAAGTGAATTACGTTTGTAGATATGTAAATCTGACTTACATTTCTGAGAAAATTTTGCTTGGTAAATGCAATTTATTCCAGATTTAAAGAAATATTAGTAAGACATGAAAATAAATTGTAATTTGTGTTAAATACGAAATCAACAAAAGAGTTTTTATAGGAAAATTAGGGGTATGATATCCTTCTGTCCTATTAAATAGATACGTCTAAAATTTATACAGGGTTATTGAAAATAAGAGGATGATTCTCAGTGTTGTAAGTTCTTAAGTGATTTTTATAAAGAAAAGTTTAAATAACTCTGTTTTAAATGTCCTAATAATTAAGACATCCTGTGGTCTAGAGTTATAACGTGGTAATTAATAAAATGTACCTTTTTGGTATTTATAATAACGTTGCCAAATATGTAAATCTGACTTATATTTCTGAGAAAATTTTGCTTGGTAAATGCAATTTATTCCAGATTTAAAGAAATATTAGTAAGACATGAAAATAAATTGTAATTTGTGTTAAATACGAAATCAACAAAAGAGTTTTTATAAGAAAATTAGGGGTATGATATCCTTCTGTCCTATTAAATAGATACGTCTAAAATTTATACAGGGTTATTGAAAATAAGAAGATGATTCTCAGTGTTGTAAGTTCTTAAGTGATTTTTATAAAGAAAAGTTTAAATAACTCTGTTTTAAATGTCCTAATAATTAAGACATCCTGTGGTCTAGAGTTATAACGTGGTAATTAATAAAATGTACCTTTTTGGTATTTATAATAACGTTGCCAGATATGTAAATCTGACTTATATTTCTGAGAAAATTTTGCTTGGTAAATGCAATTTATTCCAGATTTAAAGAAATATTAGTAAGACATGAAAATAAATTGTAATTTGTGTTAAATACGAAATCAACAAAAGAGTTTTTATAAGAAAATTAGGGGTATGATATCCTTCTGTCCTATTAAACAGATACATCTAAAATTTATACAGGGTATTTAAAAATAAGAGGCTAATTCTCAATGTTGGGAATCCTTAAATGATTTTTATAAAGAAAAGTTTAAATAGCCCTGTTTTTAATGATTTAATTTTTGAGACATCCTGTGGTCTAGTTGCTAGATATGTAAACCTGACTTACATTTCTGAGAAAATTTTGCTCGGTAAATGCAATTTATTCCAGATTTAAAGAAATATTAGTAGGACATGAAAATAAATTGTAATTTGTGTTAAATACAAAATCAACAAAAGAGTTTTTATTAGAAAATTAGGGGTATGATATCCTTCTGTCCTATTAAATAGATACGTCTAAAATTTATACAGGGTAATAAAAAATAAGAGGATGAATTTTAATGTTGTTAATCCTTAAGTGATTTTATAAAGAAAAGTTTAAATAACCCTGTTTTAAATGTCTTAATTTTTTAGACATCCTCTGGTCTAAGTGCTATAACGTGGTAAATAATAAAATATACCTTTTTGGCATTTACAATAACATTGCTAGATATGTAAATCTGACTTACATTTCTGAGAAAATTTTGCTTGGTAAATGCAATTTATTCTAGATTTAAAGAAATATTAGTAGGACATGAAAATAAATTGTAATTTGTGTTAAATACGAAATCAACAAAAGAGTTTTTATAAGAAAATCAGAGGTATGATATCCTTCTGTCCTATTAAAGAGATACGTCTTAAATTTATACAGGGTATTTAAAAATAAGAGGATAATTCTCAATGTTGGGAATTCTTAAGTGATTTTTATAAAGAAAAGTTTAAATAGCCCTGTTTTTAATGTTTTAATTTTTGAGACATCCTGTGGTCTAGGGGCTATAACGTGGTAATTAATAAAATATGCCTTTTTGCCATTTATAATAACGTTTCTAGATATGTAAATCTGACTTACATTTCTGAGAAAATTTTGCTTGGTAAATGCAATTTATTCGAAAATTAAATAAAATATTAGTATGACATAAAAATGAACTATTATTTGTGTTAAATACGAAATCAACAAAAGAGTTTTTACCTGGAAAAATCGAGTATAATGCTGATGTAACTGGTTTTTGTGAGTTAACCGTTCTTTGACCTTTCTTGACTTTCGATTTATAATTTGTTGCTGACTCTTTACATCCTAACAAACAATTTTGTAAGCAGCAGCAAATTTTTAGATTAACTGTAATCTGGAAAAATCGAGCATAATGCTGATGTAACTGGTTTTTGTGAGTTAACCGATTTCTAACCTTTCTTGACTTTCGACTTATAATTTGTTGCCGACTCTTCACACCTTAACAAACATTTTTGTAAGCAGCAACAAATTTTTAGATTAACTGTAATCTGGAAAAATCGAGTATAATGCTGACGGAACCGGTTTTTGTGAGTTAACCGTTCTCTAACCTTTCTTGACTTTTGACTTATAATTTGTTGCTGACTCTTTACACCCTAACAAACAATTTTGTAAGCAGCAACAAATTTTTAGAATAACTTTTACCTGGAAAAAGCAAGTATAACGCTGGCGTGACCGGCTTTTCTGAGTTAACTGATCTCTTATGATTCTTGACCTTTGGTTTCTAATTTGTTGCTGACTCTTTTGACCTTAACAAACAATTTTGTGAGCAGCAACACATTTTTAGATTATCTTTTACCTGGAAAATTCGAGTTTATAGCTGACGCAATCGGTTTTTGTGAGTTAACTGTTCTCTAACCTTTCTTGACTTTCGACCTATAATTTGTTGCTGACTCTTAACATCTTGCCCAACAATTTTTTATTCAAAATTTTTACTATAAAAATACCTATAGCCTCGTTGTAAGATATAAAAGATTGTCGCGAGATTTATCTTAGTATGTAATAAATTAAATGACTTCTTTTGATTGCTTTTACCTTTTTTAATATTTAGAATAAGTGAACAATATACCGTATAAATTGTAATAGTAAAAGTTTTAAAGAAACAGTTTATTTTATTCTTTTTATTGCATTTAAATAAAATCTTGTTTTAAAAATGTTTTTTTAATGTTTATTTATTAACATTAATGGCAATGGCTATCCAACAACATTTTTAATATAGCTAATTAGGGAAAAAATACTCGATTTTTTAAATCAGTTCAATAAAAAAAGTTGGGACCCTGTATACCTTTCTTTCTACTTTTCTATTCAGATCATAAAAAAGATCTATGTCTTATCTCAACCGTTTATACTGAGCTCTTCTTGGGCATTCAAACGTAAAGTCCTTTTACCAGGGGTATTTGGGCCCTGATTATGTAAGGATCGTGTGTGTGGAATACATATGAGACTATAACCTAAATTTATTCGCTCGGTTGGTGTTTCGACCCACATGGAAAATGGAGTGACAAAATTATGGTTGTTTATGTTTCATATAAACAAGGCGATTTTGAAATTTACCCTTATGATTTGCAGGGTGGGATTACTAAGAATTACTTTGTTGATGTTTATACAGTGTGTCCAAAATAAGGATCCTAAGCATGGGAATCTCAGTACCTATTGGAGATACAGCTTAGGTTCAGGAAAAAGTTGTGTTTTTTAAAGCTTATTTACATGCCGTTTAAAAACTTGAAAAATTTTCATGGCTTGCTGAGATATTTGGCAAAAACGAAAATTTGACTATATCGATTTTATTTTTTTCTGACTTTATTTGAAGAGATATAAAAACTAATAACACTTTTTCATTGGCACTTTTTAGCTACTACATGATGGTATTTTTAGATTTTATACCCGACGTTTCGTTTTCGAACCATGTCAACTTTATTTTTTATATGGCTCGAAAAAAAAGTACACCCTGTATCTGATCCCATTTTTTTACAAATTCAACGATGTATTACATGTCATATTTTAATTTTTAGTTAACAAAAAAATTTCATTTTTTCTATTTTTTTAAAGTTATTTTTAAGTAGGCCTGCCAAACAAACGCTTGGGAGTTAATACCTCTTACCGTATCTGCAACATAATTAATTATCATTATAAAATAGTATTTTTCCTACGACCACATGTGAAAATAGTAAATAGCACACTGTTTACATGCATAGAAAATGCCTTATATCACACTAGTGTTGCAAAGTACTTTACAGCACTAGTGTTGCAAAGTATAATATAAAGCTGTCATCGCTGTCATTGTTATTTAAAATAAATTTGGAGTTACCAGGCTGTTAACTGGATTTACATTGAAAAAGCCATGCAATATTTTTTTAATGAGGACCTTTTTAATTCTAAAATGATAAAAAGCTACTAGGTAGGTGATTTTTGATATAAACATATTTTTAAACAGTATAATATATCGCAGTAAGGAAAAGTATATATCACCCTAGTGATGCAAAGTTTTCAATTGTTTTCTTATTTTTTTCTGTGAAGACAAACAACTTTTATTTGTTTTGGTAAATAACTTGTGGTCGTAGGAAAAATAGTGTACATTACTTGTGTGAAAATCACTTTCTTACACTCGTGGGTTTGTCGCACTCGGCTAACGCCTCGTGTAACAATATTCCCACTCGTGTGAAATTAGTAATTTTCCACACTTGTAATGTAATATACTATGTCGTTATTACCCTGTTTGTCAAGTTGTTGTTTTTAGAGAAATTGTTCTTATTGTTACTGTTGTCTTTATACGCAATACGCATTACTAGGCTAAACAAAATCCGCGTGTTAGGAAAATATCGAAACATTAAGAACGTTTTGGGTTTAATATGTGGTGTGGAATTTTAGGAACTAAAATACCAGGTCTATGTATTTACCATAATTCATTAAAAGCAAAAATGATACCTTCATTTATTTTTGCAGCACAAAATGTAGCATGATAGCATGTCAAACTTATCTTCATGGTTATAATGGCCATCCTGCATATTCGACCGTAATAATACAATAAGATATTAGCAAGTCACCAATAAACAATAATAGAGACAACAGTAACAATAAGAACAATTGCTCTAAAAACAACAACTCGACAAGCAGGGTAATAAGGACAAATACTATTTTATAATGATATTAAATTATGTTACAGATACGGTAACAGGTATTAACGTCTAAGCATTTGTTTGCAAGGCCCACTTAAAAATAACTTTAAAAAATAGAAAAAGGCAATTTTTCTTTTAACTAAAAATTAAAATATGACATGTGATACATCGTTGAATTTGTTATAAAAAATGGGATCAGATACAGGGAGTACTTTTTTTCGAGCCAAATAAAAAATAAAGTTGATGATGGTTTCTTGAAAACGAAACGTCGGGTATAAAATCTAAAAATACCATCATGTAGTGGCTAAAAAGTGCCAATGAAAAAGTGTTATTCGTTTTTTTATCTCTTCAAATAAAATCAGAAAAAATAAAATCGATATAGTCAAATTTTCGTTTTTGCCAAATATCTCAGCAGGCCATGAAAATTTTTCAAGTTTCTAAACGGCATGTAAATGAGCTTTAAAAACACAACTTTTCCTAATTTAATCTAAGCTGTATCTCCAATAGTTACTGAGATTCTCATGCTTAGGATCCTTATCTTGGACACACTGTATACACGGTGTCTAAAAACCATAACATACCTATAACTTACCGCATGTAAAAACAATTAATTTTTAACCGACTTAAAAAGAAGCAGGTAATTAATTCGCCTGTATGTTTTTTTTCTACCCGCGTGCGTAAAAGTTCTCTTTTTCAGCACGAATTTTAGTTCTAAAGATGTTATTTTCCACACTAGTGTGGAAAAGTACTTTTCGGCACTACTTTTCTTTACTAGTGCGAAAAAGTCCAAACATTTTAAACCAAATATTACTGAGTCGCAATGAAGGATTTTTATGGACTTCATATTTAAAATAAAATTTTGCTTTGGAAGGTAGGATATTAGATAGCATTGTGTTAAAATAATTAAAAAAAAAAAAAATTTTAGTTTTCATGTTTTCCTTACCCTCGTAGCTAAAAAAGCGTTCCACACACACACACACGTGCCGACAGTGCCTTTTCCGCACTTGACTGCTTGAGTTGCAATCGCGTGCGGAAAGGTAAAACTTTCAGCACCAGTTAGAAAATAAACTATTTGTGTATGTTACACAGTTACTTCAATTGTAAACCGATTTAAAAACTGTGTTATTTAAAAAAAATAAGAGTACAATTTCGCGGTGGTCCTATAAAAAAATCAAGTCAAGATCGCAGAGGAAAAAGATACTAACTGGACCTATTGTTTCTTCTCTGCCGTACGTTGTTCGTGCATCAAAGCTGCATCTAGGTAGAGAATAAGCTCAAAGATTTCACTAAACTGAAAGAGAGACTACAGTTAAAAGCAGAAACGTGTAATTTAATAAATTGACATTAGGGGGTCATGGTTAGTTTTGGTTAGTTAAATCTTTTTTTTCTTTAATTCGTTTTATTAAGAAATTAATTTTATTACGCACTTTGTCCTCGAGATAACTGAAGATTATTTACGATGTAGTGTCACTTTTATATATATATATATATATATATATATATATATATATATATATATATATATATATATATATATATATATATCTATATATATATATATATATATATATATATATATATATATATATATATATATATATATATATATATACTAACTTTTATGTACTTAAAAATTAATATCAACATATGCAAATGTTATTTTTTTATATAGTTACATAAGATTAAACCTCTTTTAAGCCTGTTGTTACAAAAATATAAATTTTAACATACTAAACTGAAATATGTTTACAAGAACGCTATAAATACAAAAGAATATTACTTCTTTTATAAAATATGCTACAGATTAGAAGCCTTTAAAAATAAAAAATAAAACAGACAATATTACACCTGTACCAGAACTACCCAAATTTAAAAAGTTTACAAGAATTTGGCTCTTTCACAAAACCACACATTTCACATTTTTTGTACTGTGTTTATACTTTTAAAGGTTTATAAGGATTAGTATAATTCATAAAAAATATCTTAATTTTAATATTTTCATATTATTTTAAAATAATATTGAAAAAGGAGGTGTTTATACAGGGTACGCTCAAAAACAAATATTAAAATTTAAATATTAAAAAAACTACAAGAGAGAATAATACAATTTTATATATATTTGTTATCGCAGTGACAAGGGCTATTAGTTAGTAAAAAAATATACAGGGTGTTCGATAAAAAAACAACATCAACTTGGCATAGCAACTTTTTACCGCAATCCTGTACAAAAATCAAATACTTTCTGTATATTCTACGTAAAAACGTCTCCAAAAATTATCCCTGTGCTTTTTACTATTTCTTGTATTAAAGTTAAAAAAAAACGTCACGTCAAATCTAACCTACTATAAGATCTAATAAATAATTGGATTTTTTAACTTGGCACACATTTAGATCACCAGGCCTATTGCGGCAAAGCCCACAGCCAAGCATAATTTAGGCATTGAACTTGCCTCACCTTTCTCACATTTATGTTTTTGGTGGGATTAAATTAAAATGTGCAAATTGACTAGCAACGCAACTACCCAAAAACGCGTTGATTATGTGAAGGTACAGTTTCTCGCATCGCACGCGTCTTAATTTGCAGATGCCTAAATGTATTATTTTGTTATTAATGTTTACCTAGGTATAAGGTATATGTCTAGTTCCCAAAGTACTGTGGGTGTCGGGTTATTAGATGTTTAGCCTATCTTTTTCCCTGTTTCGGTAACTTTGTCCAAGCACTGAACCATGCAGTTTCTGCATTTTCTAGCACCTTTTAAATAACTACTACTACTAACTACTAAGCTGAGGCTTTCTGAGTTAAAGATCAAAGACTCTCTCTGAGGGAATTAACCTGGCTCGTACCGTCCATATAGTTATCCAATTCGGTATTTCAATTTAAAAGATTTGTGCGAAAAACCCTTATAAATGAGGCATTTATATTTTTTGCAAGAAATAAGAAACAACAACGTTTTTTTTTATCTGCAAAGAACCTGACTCATGCAAGTCATTTTTAAATACAATAATGAAATCACTTATTATATGCCGTCATTCTTTGTCTAATCCCTCTCTGATAGTGTTTTACAAGCCGTAGACCGCCTTTTTTCACATATTGCCTATAAACCTTTTTTTTCAGCTGAATGTGTATGAAGAGTAGAGACAAAATAATACAAAAATATTAACTGAAACATTTTGCCAAAACTAATTTCATATAAAACATAATAAATCCTTTTACTATGCATAAAATGAGTAATCGATTTTAGCTTCTATGAATTAAAGTAAAAAAGTTCGGAAATATGAGAGTTCATTTGCATAGACCATTTGTTCTAGACTTTGGTTTCGAAACTACGCTTGTTGAATAGTAAATACTTCGGAAAGAAAGTAAAAATCTTAAGCTTTTATCTTTTTAAAAAAGGTTAGGGCACATGTAAATTGCTCACGAATCAAAAATATTAGGAAAATTGGTTCCTAAACTTTTTGATTGCCTACCTATTCAGTATATTCTAATTAAAACGAACCGCCCTGTATAATTCCGTTATTTGTACAGGGTGCCTCATTTTGGTTGCAACAGCGGGGTATCTCAGTTACTATACAAAATAAAAACTTGCCGTTTTTGCGAACCTGAGATACTTTTCTTGTGAAACGATAGATGCTATAAACAAAGCTATCATAGCCCTCTTATTTTCTGAGGTACAGGGCGATTTTAAAAACTTTTAGGTGCCCCCTATGTCTCAGTTGACTGATAAAATATGAGAATGGTAAAAACTGATTTTTATATAATGTTTTCAAAATATTATTGTTTTTAAAATATTGACCAATATTGTTTTTTTTTACGGAACATCCTGTATATTTTTTCAAAAATTAATTTGACTTTTTACAACCTTTTTAAAAATATATTTCACTATAGGTTTATTTTTATAAACAAATACAAAATTTTCAATTTTTATATTTCTTATCCAAAATTTTGCAGTAGGCCTTGTAAAACAAATCGCATCAGTTTTTTCTATTGACTTAATTAGTGAAGTCATGTCCACGTCACTACTTTAAAAATTGGATTTTATTTTTAAACTAAATGATGTCTTTTATGTTGTTTTAATAAATTTAGGTAGGTATAGTTAAGACCATATTTATTTCATTCTGAAAGCGATGCCGCCAAGTACACAAAAAATGATAAAGTAAACAAACCTTTTCGAAAGCACACAGCCTCTGACAAAGCCTAATTACATATTTTTAGATAAATAAATAAAAATATTGCGAAAACACGTACCACGTATAGTAGGAACAGTTTAAAAACGCAAATTCGGCACTCTTTGAAAACAAAAAAAGCACAAAAAAGTTGTAAGCAATTAAATCGGCATGGCTTTCTTCGCGGCCGCCTTTGCTAACTTTCCTTTATAATAAGCCGCTTGATGCACGTGCGTCTCTATCGGCACGGACTGTAAAGGAGAGCGGCGTGTTTTTTAAAGTAGTCCAAGAGCCAGTGACATTCGAATAAATTTAATAATTTTAGGAACACATTTTATGGAATAAAATTATATGTATTATTGTTATCCAGTACTAACCTTTGTAATATTGAATTTATGTTCATGGAGGATCAGGATTAGCAACTATATTTTTCCTGTAAATGTAATTAATGTTTTCTAGTTAGCCAAGGTTTTTGGTATTCCACAGAGGGTAAGGAGATGTAAAAATTAACATAGGATTTGTAAGATTCTTCCAGGCTAAGAAATATGCATTTTCATTGCCTTGAATTCCCTGTGTAGCAGCACTAGGGTTGCCATCCGTCCCGAAGTTCCGAATATATAGCGAAAAATCCCGATTTACGATATGGAACAAAATATTTTATATAGTAGAACCCACCTTTAATTCATCCTGAAAAGGATGCCGAAAAATAGGCAAAAAACCATAATGTAAACAAATCTCTTTGTGAACATTGCAGCATGAATTTTATAATGCATTAAACCACAAACAAATATCGTGAACTCCCCCTTCCCCGCAAAACTTAAACGTACCAGAAATCAAAGTGTCCGGACATTGCCTATAGAATTTATAACAACCCTTAGCACCACTCGTGCAAGCGTAACCCCTTGTTACCAAGCTAACATAGCATATTAAAACAACAAAGAATATGCATGATAAGCCCTTTTGATATTATGATTGTAAAACTCTATGAAATGATAATTAGAAACCATTTAATTTAGGTAAAAACATAATAAATTTAAATTCTATAATATACCTATTTTAATACCACTTGCCCCCGACTAAACGAAAAAAACCGTCTTGATATTAAAATAATATTAGATGTTGCCATATATATTAATAGTGTTAAATACATTTTACATTTTAGTTAAATTTTTGGCTGTTTGCGAAAACAGAGTGATTGATTTCGTTACTTTAACGATCTTTGCCCAAAATATGTTATATTATTTTTTTTGTTCTAGTGCTTTTTGTTATATAGTTTTTATTTTTCTGTACAGTGTATTATTATTTCGTCTAGTGTTATTGGTAGAGATTAAAAAATTGCAATTTGGAGACAATTTGAAGTGTCTCAAATAATTTTAAGCCGTGGCGACCATTTACGGACAGTCAGAAACTTTGGGGTCCCTATGAACTTAGTAAAGACACAAAAAGACGGAGAAAACTAACGGTAATATTACCGATTAGACTGGAAAACATCTACCTCGCAAAGCTCAACAAGTACTATTAAATATTTATTTAAATCTAAAAAAGTTAGTAAATTAGCAAATATTTGTTTTCGCACTGCTGATAATATTGTTACCAAAGGTGTCACTGAAGAATGCAGAAAAAAATCAACCTATGCTTAAAAAAGTGCAAACAGGCGTAAAAATGGAAATTATAAATATAGTTTATAATTTTTATAAGAAAAATATATCTCCTACTGCAAGTGACATTCTAGCTGAAATAAGAAAAAAAACTTAACTTTCCCTATAAATCATAAACAACTCTAAAAGTACTTTAAAAAGAACTTAAACTCCGATATAAAAAAATGGATAGAAGGCAACAAAATATGGAATCCTCAGGAATAGTTAAGTACAGAAAAGAATACCTTTACAATATCGCCAAATACCGCAGCGAGGGCAAGCCAATTGTCTATTTAGATAAAACGTGGTACGATACGCACGAGATTAAAGGCAAGGGATAGACGGACGGGACTGAAAAAACAACACTGGACTGACTGGATGTACCACCTTCTCGTTGAAAAAGAATTATTATCGTTCATGCGGGGAACGAAAATGGTTTTGTTAAAAACAGGTTAATGGTATCAGCCAATAACATTGCAAAATGTAGCGCTGTCTAGCATCAAGATGTGGATTCTGCACTTTTTAAACAATGGTTTTAGAACAACCTAATTCCAAATTTACAACCGCAAAGTGTTATATTTCTTGATAACGCTCCATATCACTCAAAACAAGTACAGAAAAACCAACTACGGTATTATTGTGTGTTCCATTCTATAGAACATATGTGGCATTATTTGAAGAACTTCGTCCGAAAAAATAATACCGAACCCAAATTTGGTAAAAATGTGTTCAAACAAATAAGACAAGGAGGTTAAAAAAGTAAACAAATACTGGCCTGGGTGCGTAAAGCACGTGATAAAGGAGAAGAACTTTTAAAAGAAAGGTGCTAATATAAGGCCGTTAATAATCTCAGTAGGCCAAAGTAATACGGAAGATGATAGTATTTAAGTATTACCACCTTCACCTCGGCATGGTAAGTACTTTATTTATATTAAAAAATCTTAAAATAAAATAATTCGTTTATTGAGATAATCAACTTTAATTTCTATTAAACTATTATAAGTAAATGTTAGTCAACACTGACTAAGCCGCCTTATTTATGGGAATTTGCAGGTGGCCTTTTTATGATTTTTTATTATTTTCAAAGGGTGCCGAATTTGCGTTTTTAAACTGTTTCTACTATACTTAAAAAACATTCTTTTATTTCGTCTCTGGCGTCCCATAAAACCTGTAACTCGTGACGTAGTCATCGGGTTGAATATTTTTGCTGCAATAAATCATTGTTCACAAAAAGGTTTATTTGCTTTATCATTTTTTGTGTACTTGGCGGCATCGCTTTCAGAATGAAATAAATATGGTTTTAACTACAACACTTTCTTGAACGCATTTTTCGATTAAAAAATAGTTTTTAATAAATAATTTTCTTAATTTATTGTTAGCATATTTTTTTTATTTAAAAAACAGCTAATAATCTATTATATTTACTGACATCTTTATAAGCGCAACACATTTTTTTTTTAAAACCATGCTTTAAATCTTCTTAACCCAAAGCAATTTTATGTTTTTATGTTTTTCTGAACCAAAAATAAACTAAATATTTTATGCTTACAATAAATCAAGAAAATTATTTAATAAAAACTATTTACAAATTAATAATTCTGTTTGTGTATGTGATGATGTAGATTTATGTAAGAAAAGAAAAAGCATAATTAAATAAAATAGCAAAATCCAATTTTTAAATTCGTTATTATAAATATTAGGGATTTTCTCGTTGTGTATAAAAAGAAAGCTGCAATATTGTACATTTTTAAAAAGCTCGTAAAAAATATTTTTTGACAAATATCACGTTATTTCTTAAAAAAAAAAACATTATTGGTCAATATTTTCAAGACAAAAATACTTGAATAAAATATGAGTACGCCACTGCATTCTACGTACAAAATTATATAGAAATCTGCTTTTGCCTTTTTAATACGTTATTAGCCAACTGAGATATAAAGGTTACCAGAAAATAAAAAAATCAAAATCGCCCTGTAGCTCAGAAACTAAGATGGCTATCATAGCCTTGTTTATGGCATCATTTCTATTAGAAAAAGTAGCTAAGGTTCGCGAGAGCAGCAAAGTTATATCATTAATAATAACTGAAACACCCCGCTGTTACAATCAAAATGGGACACTCTGTATACCTATTAACCCTTAAGTAGGGTGGTTGGGGTCAAACTGACTTTCAGCTTTGTCAATTTTGTAATAACTTTGAGATTTTTTACAATTAGAAAAAAATCTCTAGGTACCTTCCTAAAACTGCTTTAGGTATATGCTTAAGACAAAAAAACCTAAAAAAAAACAACATTCATTCAAAAATTTTACGATTGTTTCGGCTGGGTCGATTTGACTCCCACGGTTATCGGATTCTGGAGCTTGTGGCTTACAAAACACAAAAATCTCTCCCCTAAAAATAAGAATTGATTAGTTTTATAATTTTTTGATACGTCTACAAAGAACGGAAATATACGTGATGGCTTGTTTTAATTGGAGTGCTCTGTATGTAAGATAGTTCCCAACATGTTTAGGGTACCTGACCCCCTCCAAATATGTACGAATACCGAATAAGAAAAAAAAATAGGATTATGTTAATAAATTTGTTTATTGAACTAACCAGAACTGTATTTCTTGTTTACTTACAATAATTATTTGGACTATTACAGGACTCATGACGAAAATACAACACAATTGTTTTTTTAAATACGCAACACACAAGTCACAACGGAAATGTAAAATTACAAATACATAATTAAATCAAACCCAACTCAGGATAAATAAACCCTTTCAGGTAATCGGTGTCTGCCTGAGTCGTCGGGCGCCCGAGCCGTCTACCTATTTGTTACCAGGAACCAATATATCTACGAACTTTCTGAGGCGGGAACCGATTTACATATAAAAGTCTAACCACACATAACTGCAACGCGCCCGCAGCCGTGCGTCTCGCTGGTGAAATGTAAAGGGATGCGGTGCAAAAGTTTTGTGTTTAATAAAATTGCAGTAATATGAGGCTGTAATACTGTGCTTTAAGTTACTTTAAGTGACACTTGATCGTAAAATAAACGTTTACTCTTAAGGTAATACAGTTTTACCTATACTACACAGATAATTTGGATAACAAAGGACAGGGATAAGTAGGTACATCTATTTTATTTGATCAAGGACAAATACCAGTGGTGGCTCGTGGCAAAATATTATAGGTGTTCTGCAATTAAATTATTCAAATAAATGGAATACTATATTCGCGGCGCATTCACCATTTTATCGAATTTAATCCTAAGTCGATATTCAGTTATCAGGTTTCATATTTATGTAGGCTGGGTTTTAACAAAAATGAGAATGGAAATAAAATGATTACAAACTTACAATCCTTCTTCGAAGCGAATCGATCAATAACTCACAGTCTGTGATTTTTATTATAAAGTCTTTTTCAATGGAAAGCATGGCCAATGCAGTTAAACAATCTTGTGACATGGTATTTCGAAGGAAGGTCTTTATTCGCTTAAGTGTAGAAAAAAACCTTTTAGCCTCTGATGTCGACATAGGAGTAGTTATTAAAATATCTAGCATATTTTTTGTCTCTTGAAAGTGCTTTCTAAATTATTTTGTATTAAAAATTTTAAAAGTGGTGTACTACCCTCTTCGCCTGCAAAAAGTACACATGGAAAGCAAAAAGGGCATTTTTTCTATTACATCCACAAATCCAGTCATTCCGGGAATAAATATCTCTATTGAAATGACGCGTATAAGGTTTTCCTCTGTTAACACAGGTTACTTCAATCACGATGTCCGGTAACGGTCTACCACTACTTTTTAGTTCAAGTTTCTCTTCATATGAATATTTAAAAAATCGTTTAACATTCACTAAATTACGCACCACATCCATTGTCTATAAACACTAAACACACAACCAAATACGAATAAAAAATATAAACTTGTCGACTTCCACACGCGCGATATAAAAATGTCTAAATAACCTGTAAAGTGCTACCGCGAATGCCGCACAACAATAACCAAAATTTACGTATTTTAGCAGCCGAATTTTTTCCAACGACAAGTGCATTCGGCATAGAGGAGATTAAAACAATCGTGCGGCGCACCGAAAAGAGTCGCTCAGTTTAGTCAATGCAATAACGTCGCGAGAGACTGAAAATTATTTAAGATGGTCCACTGCGCAGTAATCTATGATGCGTCGTCACTGGGTGAAGATGCGTGTGCCTACTATACTAGAGTTCTCGGCCGGAAACTGGTTATTTTAGTTTTGTTTTATTGTATATTTAATATTTTAATTGTAAAATGATGAATTGAATGTTATGAAAAAATACCAAGCAGCTTTTTATATTTTTAAGGGCAGAAGGAGCTTTTGCTGTTTTCCGATTAATCTTTCCTACTAACCTGTATCATTGTGAATTCTGGCTCGGTGCGGCCTTGGTGCGGTTATGTGCAGCCGGACCATCATTGTTAATGGCTTATGACCACTCTTTTATTCGGGAACCAATTTACTAACACCCAAGGTAAGCGGAGATCTTTATTCGTACTATCAGATATTTTAGAAAAGCCAAACTAAAAGTTGCAAAATATTTTTAAAGTTTTAGATACGATTTCTGATCATCCAAAGTTATGACTGACTGATAATGTAGGTAGTTGGTAGATCAATAATGCCCTTAAAAATTTCAATAAAGTAAAGTTTTCCAAGAAATTTAAAATAAAGAATACTTAAAGGGAAAGCAACCAACAAAAGATTTTCAAAACATAAGAAGATCTCATTTTTTTTAGGTGTAAATTTGATAAATAACAAATAATTCCAATATGTAAGAATTAATATTTGTTTCCAAACTTTATTAAACGTAAAACTTAAACAGCTTTTGATTAAGTTAAAGTTTTAGTCTATTAGTAACTAAATAAAAAAGTTTATTCAAATATATTACAGATGCGGATATTTGCAAATAAGCCAATTAGTTTTTCTTTGTCTAATCCACTTATTTTGCAATCCTAGTCTTACCGAGCAATACTAGCAAATTTCCATAATTACTCTTTGCTAACCAGGCTGGCTGTCGTTTTGTTAATATACGGGGTGATCATTTTTTAAGTTAACACTATTGCTAACTTCCCTATTATTGGAGATACGAAGTCAGTTAACGTGCTGCCAACCAAAAAGCAATTAAACATTGGGTTTTTGATTTATTACAAAAAATGTACTTTTTTAAATGAAAAATCCTGTATACTATATCAGCATTAAAACGATCTATTAAGGTTTAAAAAATACTCACATGTAATATACTCAATCTGGATAGTTTTGGAAATATAGCCATCCTCAGGAATTTAAGAGTAGACTGGCATTTTTAAATAAAACAATTTGTATATTACAAAACCATTTAATAGATATGTTAAAAAGCTTTAAGAAAACACCAAATTTGATATGTGTACCATTGGAGTAAGTTAGATTGCCTAATATGACTATTATATCAAAATTTATTTAGCAAGTCTTTTCCACCCCTAAATAATAAAACACAATCTCTTTTTAAGATCACAAAATTACCAGCGAAGTTTTAAGGTATGTTTTAAAAGTTTGCTTGAATATATTTTTTTAAAATAGACCTGAATATAATTTTTGTATAATTTTGACACGTCACCCCCAAGGGTAAATATTCTATTAAAAAAAAAACGTCTTTGGTAAGCAATGACGTGTCCCCAATGTATTCGATTACTTTTTTCTTAATAGGTGAGGATATTCTAACGGTTATTGAGAGTTAAATAAAATATAATGTTACAGACTTTCAAAAATGTGTTTAAAGCGAGTTGAGCCATCTCAGAGTCCATGGTCATCTCCAGTAGTCCTAATCAAGAAGAAAGATGGCTCCACCAGATTTTGTGTTAACTTCGGAAAACTGAATGACGTTACGAAGAAAAACAGTTTACCATTACCAAGAATAGATGATACCCTAGATACACTCGCCGGATCAAAATAGTTTTCGACATTAGATCTAAAAAGTGGCTATTGACAAATAGAACTTCATCCGGAAGACAAGGAAAAATCTGCTTTTTCAACTGGAAACGGACTGTGGCAGCTTAATGTTATTCCATTTGGTTTATGCAATGTCCTCGCCACTTTTGAACGTTTGATGAAGTTGACATTACGGGGACTAACTTGGAAAACCTGCTTAGTATACCTAGATGACATTATAAATCTTAGAAAAACATTTGACGACCACCTGAAAAATATTGAAGAGGTTTTTCAGAAACTTAGAAAGAAATGTCACCTTTTCCAGAAAGAATTAAAGTACCTAGGAAGAAGGAGTAAAAACCGATCCAGAGAAGACTGAAGCTATCCAGAACTGGCCTGTACCAAAGAACAAGCATAAAATTAGAAGTTTTCTGGGACCATGTACCTACTACTGACGATTCATACATGGGTTTACCGATATCGCGAGACCATTACATCGTCTCACGGACTGAATATTGTCAAGCTGCTTTTATACACCTAAAGAAAGCCCTGTGCAATCCTCCGTTGTTGTCATATCCACAACCAAATCAAACATTTATTGTGGACACTGATGCAATCAATACTGCTATTGGTGGCATTTTGTCACAAATTCAAGATGGCCAAGAAAAAGTTATAGCTTATTTTAGCCTCCTTTCTAAACCTTAACGAAATTATTGTGTCCCCAGAAAAGAACTTTTGGCTATTGTCAAATCTTTGGAGCATTTTCATAAATACCTGTATGGCCAGAAATTCCACCTAAGAACGGACCATGCATCACTTAAATGATTGCTTCAGTTCACGAAGCCTGAAGGTCAGATAGCACGATGGCTACAACGTATTTAAGAATACGACTTTAAAATTGAACATGAAAGAGGATTGAACCATAAGAATGCTGATGCTTTATCAAGACGACCTTGCCCAGAGGATTGTAAACACTGCAGCAGACGAGAAGAACATGAATATCCTGATGAATTCCACTGGCGAAGAACACGTATCCAGTGCTCACAAGAATGGGACTTAAGATCTTGGTAAAAGAACAACGGTCCAAGGGTACCAGGTGGCACCAGTCGGATTCTTAAGTCAGACACCCTATATAACCTAAAACTGCAAAAAAACCCTAAAAACACTTATAAAATCCAAATTTTTAATTTTTTTTACTCTTTACATCTAGTAAAATTTAACCCCTATGTAAAGCTTAAATTTATAATAGTATTCAGCAAACCTATAAAAGCATGCCTAAATCATGTCTTATATTGCCGTGTTGTTTTAAATTAAAATTAAAAAAAAAATTAATTATAATTTTTAAAAATCACTTTACCCTGGACGTCATCTTGCATACTTTTAATTGCCCAAGGGTGCCAGGGTGGCATCAAATCTGATTTCTAAATAAGACACCCTACCTTTCCTAAAACTGCAAAAAAACCTTCCCTTCATTTTTTTAAACTATTTACTATTCGGAAAGCATAGTTTTCAAACTTCGGGCTTTAAACAAATGGTCTATGCAAATGAACCCATATTTCAAAAACTTTTTGGTTTGGTTAAAGAAAGTTTTAATCGACTATTTTATGTAAGCCTTGGTATATTGATTTTTATATTAGAACAAGTATTAATGAATCTTTGAGAAAATTGCATTGTTTAAACAGAGACGGGTGGAATTTCGGTTTAAAGTTTTATTTAAAAAATTGATGTGTTTTCCATTCGATGAATTACAGCACTTTTTCAAATAAAAAAAAGAATACTTAGTAATGAAATATGTGATTACTGATGTAGTTGTTTAGGATTTCTCTATAATCGTACAATTTTTTAGTTTTTGTAAAGTTAGGTGAAAGTCTGACATCTAATCGCGATTAAGAGGTAACAGTAGCAACATCAAAAACCATGAATTATCTCCCCTGGGCTAATACCTTCTTTATTTGTCTTCTTTTTTTTTCCTTTTCTTATATTCCACTTTTATAAACCTCTTCTAGATGAATATTGTGACAATACACCTATTATTAACCAGAGTTGGGTCGAATACTGAAATTTGGTATTCGAATACGAATACGAATACCGTAAAAAGGTATTCGAATACCGAATATTTTCGAATACCTACAAAAAAAGTATTCGAATTCTCGGTATTACTGAAGAGCAAAAAACTCCTTTCTCTTGAAAAAGCAACTCATTCTTATTTTTCTACGTTTTTTTATAACAAAAATGCGGTGGCGTACCTTGTTCTTGTTTAAAAAATAATCATTTCAAGCATACAAGACGTCTGCCAAATTTTTCAAAAATAACTTTTTTTTAACTAATAACTTCACTTTTGGAATGGGGATACATGTACATACTATCAACGGTTTACCAGATAGTCATGATTTAAACTCACATAATAAAATTTATTATACAGATCCCTTTTGTGTAAAATGGAGATAAATACTTATTAGCCTAACCTAATACATAGAAATAGTATATTACATTACAAGGGTGGAAAATGACTAATTTCACACGAGTGGGAATATTGTAGCACGAGGCCTTAGCCGAGTGCGACAAACCCACGAGTGTAAGAAAGTAATTTTCACACAAGTAATGTACACTATTTTTCCTACGACCACAAATTATTCTCAAAAAAAAAAAAGTTGTTTGTCTTCACAGCAAAAATAAGAAAACAATTGAAAACTTTGCATCACTAGGGTGATATATACTTACTGCGATATATTATACTGTTTAACAATATTTTTATATCAAAAATCACCTGCCTAGTAGCTTTTTATCAATTTAGAATTAAAAAAGGTCCTCATTTAAAAAATATTGCATGGGTTTATCAATGTAAATCCCATTAACAGGCTGATAACTCCAAATTTATTTTAAATAACAATGACAGCGATGACAGCTTCATATTATACTTTGCAGCACTAGTGTTGTAAAGTACTTTGCAACACTAGTGTGATAAAACGCATTTTCTATGCATAAAAACAGTGTGCTATTTACTATTTTCATATGTGGTCGTAGGAAAACATAATTTGCAATGTCACTTTTTACATGTTGTACCAAGTTACTTGTTTTTTTAATAGCAAAACCCCAAAGAAGTTAAAATAACTAATTTAGATATATTTTTGTTTGCAAAAATAATGTATATCTGTTCAAAATTACTTACCCATTAGGACCATAGAAACAACAGATCAAGATTTAAAAACATATTGTATTGCATTTTTTTTTAATTTGTAAAACTAACTTCCTAAACTGTTAGTTTGCAAATGATGACATATATGACTTATATCAAATTTTACCCCGTCGTCGGCAAAACACGACGAACATGTTTTAACCCGCTTAAGATGCATAAAAAGTAACGTAATATTTATAAAATAAGCAAACAGTATTTAAATTCAGGATTTGAATACCAGAATATAGGTATTCGAATATCAGTATTCGAATACCGGTATTCGAATACCAGTATTCGAATATCAGAATATTTAAAAACGATATTCAGAATAAAGAATACCAAATACTGACTAAAAAGTATTCCGTCGAATACCAAACACATAAATCTATTCGACCGCGCAAATGTATTCTGAATGGTATTCAGAATACCGAGTATTCGAATACTACCCAACTCTGTTATTAACAAAGGTATTTACAAATGGCTACTAACATGCGTACTTAAAAGTCACGGCAGAATGCAATACTGGCTCACCGTGCTCTCCGTACACGGTCTTTAGCTAAGTACCGTGCTCTCGTACTCCAAACGGAAAACCTAGACAACGCGTTGATAAATTCTTTCCGATATTGCGGATAGTTTGTTCAGCGCCCGCGCGTCAACTCTCGGAGATGACTGGTACCCAAGCGCACAAAACACATTTTTTCGCCCATGAAAGATAACTTTTGTTTCGCGCAGGTAGTAATATTGAAAATTCTTTTTTGTCTTTGGACAAACCACGAAGGCTAAAAGCCTAAATACTAACGTACCGTGGGTGTCATAAGCGAGGTAAGAGGGAGTTTGTTGACACGGGACTTAAATACATGAAGATTTGGGGGAAGGAAAGACCTCCGCGGGCAGCAGGTTCTAGAGACCCTAGAGATTAAAGAACGAACAAAGTGGGAAGTTCGGGGCTTGTCCAGTTGGACCGTATAGGGATGCATACTCGCGGAACCACGAGTTTTTCGCGCCCCAATCCAATATTAAATTAAGATCCTGCGAAAGAGATATCTGCATCGCTCTGCGTTTGTTTTCCAAATCAAATTTAGTGATGGGTTTAGGATCCTGAAAACTGGAGTGAAGGGTACTAACGTCGGCGAAACTATGGATGGAATTAGTTGTGGACGAGAGAAGGTCGTTAATGTGAAGAAAAAACAATATTGGTGCCAGAACTGAGCCCTGAGGCACTCCAGCATTAACTTGGCGAAAGCTTGAAGAATGGCCGTCCACAGTAACTGATATACGTCGATCAGATAGATAACTAGAGAGCCAAGTACAGAGTTTAGTTGTAAGTCCATAGAAGGGAAGTGTATTAAGAAGTGCGGCATGCCAGACCTGGTCAAAATCTTTGGATATATCAAGAGCAACGATCTGGGACTCACCTAGAAACTCAAGAGACTTATTCCAGCAGTGTGATACGAAGGAAAGCAGATCTGCTGTAGATCTTTTGTGGCGAAATCCATACTGCCTATCATCCAAAATTTTGTGTTTTTCTAAAAACTTAAGAATTTGTAAATTAATTAATTTTTTCATTACTTTATAAAGAACTGAGAGAATTGAAATTGGTCTTTAGTTAGATGGAAGAGATTTAAATCCTTTCTTGGGAATAGGTTGAAAACGTGGAGCTTTCCAGCTCTCCGGAAAAATACCTGTGTCGTAAGAAAATGTAATAACTTTTATACAAATTTGGATATTAAAAAAAAAAACTTAGACCCCTCGTATACACCAGGAGACAATTTTGGCATACAAGATTTTACCAGTGTCGTCCCTAAGGAACTTAAGGTAAATATTTTTTAGTAAATAAATGATACACCACTGCATTTTTGTAAAATAAAAATACTTTTTAAAACTCTCATTAGGTTTAAAACTAATTTGATTTTTTGACTTGTCTTTTCTTTGATGCACGGTTTTCGCGTAAATAAATACAAAACCATTTCTCGATATGGTCATTTCGTATACAGTGTGTCCCAAAATAGGTGTTACAAGAGGACAAATGGACCAAAAATGTTTTAATTTTAAAACAAAATATTGGGAAAACTTGTCGCATAGTCCAAAACTGATAATTAGAAAATGTTTCTTCGATTGGTAATATAGAGGGCGATTTAAAACAAAAAATATGACAAATGCGCAGGAGCTAACTACTTTTATTTTAAAAAATAGAACAAAATTGTACGTAGGGTGTTCGATAAGTTTTGAGATATACGTACATTTATTTGATTTTTTCAAAATAATTTCCACCACATTGAAAACACTTTTCCATTCTAACAAACCAGTCACTAAAAATAGCTTTTCACTTTTTATTTGAAATTTCAGCGCATATTTTATCCCAGGCCTCCAGTAGCGCGTCTTCAGTTTTAAACTTTTGTCCTTTCAGTTGGCTCTTGACAAAAGGAAACAACCCAAAGTCACACGACGCCAAGTCGGGGATATAAGGCAAATGTTCCAAAAGTCTCAAGCCTGAATCTTTCAAAAATTGACTGGTAAGTTCAGCTTCATGAGGTGGGGCATTGTCATGATGAAGGTACCAGCTAGCGAGTTGCGAGTTTGGGCGAATCACTCTTAACTTTTATATAAGTTTTGAAAGGCATACTGTAGTGTACCAAAGAGCATTTACGGTCTTCTGTTCTCGGAGCACAACACGTTCAATTATTCCTCTTGAACCAAAGAAAACAGCTATCATTATTTTTTTACAGATCTTGATTTGCGAACTTCGGTCGGAGTTTCTTCACCTTCGAAAACTCATATCTTATTCTGTTGTTTAGTTGGGACGTCGTAATAATAAAGATAAGTTTCATCTCCCGTGACGATCGACACTATGTCTTTAGATTTACCCTCTTGCAATTTGGACATCATTTTTTACACCAATTCACTCTTTGTGTCTTCTGCTCGGGAGTTAACTTGTGTGGAACCCAAAGAGTACAAATTTTTCTAAAACCCAAGTGCTTATGTATGATCGTGTGTAATGTTGCTAAACTAATGTTCAATATCTCTTCTAACTGTCGATAGGTAATTCGTCGGTCTGTTTCTATAGCTTTTTGGACGGCAGATATGTTTTTTGGGGTAACTACTTTACACGGTCGACCTGAACGTGAGGCGTCTTCAAGTGAAAACGAGCCCCGCTAAAATTGTTTGTACCATCTGTATAAGGTCGCACGAGTTGGACAGTCATCACCAAGTATAGGCTTCATTTCTTCTAAACACTGTTCTTGAGATAACCCACGTGAAAAGTTGTATTTTAAAATTGCACGGCACTCGATAGTCGTCCACGACGCCATTGCGCTAAAATCGCTGGACACGAACTGGCGCAAAACTGATAGTTTACTAATAACTATGCAGGTCTACAACATGTCATGACATGTACAAAGAAAAAAACATCAATGTTACTTTCCTGCACCGTTTAGTTACAAAGTATCTTAAAACTTTCTGAACACCCTACGTATAAGTAAATGTGGAGGGAATTTAATTTTGGGTCAAAATTTGAAAATTAGGCATAAGAGTAAAAACAATTACTTGTCGATTTTTTACCTTACGCATTACAACTTAAATAATGGGCAAGTTAAAGCAAAATTTAGAAGAAAAATTAATAAATTTAAATATTTTTTAAAAATTTGCTGCTTTAAATCAAGAATTTTCAAACTGGTTATGCGTAATGTAGATAATTGACAAAAATAATTTTTCCTACTTTAATTGTTTAATATTCTATTTTGACATAAAATTTAATTTCAACCAACAGTTACCGATTAAATTTTGTCCTATTTTTAAAAATCGAGGTACCTTACTCTTTGTCATTTTTCATATTTTTATGTATAGTAATCGAATTAAATTTTTGTATTTATCAGTTTTGGACCATGCGATTTTTTTGCCTTGTATGTAAAAAATGCCTTCTGGTACATAGGTCCCTTAAATTTCTTAAAAATATTTAAATTGTTATAAAAGATAGCATAAAAAAACAATATTTGTTTTAAATTTTTAAGTCCCTGTAGTTAAAAAACTAAGACGATTATAGTTATTTATTAGATAAGTGAGTTATATTACATATAAGTCACGCAAGAAAAGTTTAACTCTCGAGCCCGAAGGTCAAGAGAGGTAATTTTCTTAAGTGATTTATATGTAATAACTCACGTGTCTAATACAAAATTTTATCCAACACTTTCGTATAAATCGTTTTTAATATCGAAAATAATTTGAAAACGTCATCCATTATTTGTTACTTGTCAACACTTGACAACACCAGCAACAAAATTTTGTATTTTTGGAAAGCAAGCTTGTTTGGTTGTAATGCATTTTGTTGGTAACTACGGGTTTGTTTAGTAAACAACTTTGTAGACAAACATAAAAATGCTTTGCGAAATGGAAAATTGTGAAGTTCCTGCGGAAATTTTGGAAGAAGCTGCGGTAGCGACATGCAGTTTAATTCCAGAGAAGTCAAAACTAACGTACAATAAAGAATTTGAAGATTTTGAAGCATGGAGGAAAAGGCGAGGAGTTGGTACTATAAATGAAGATGTTATTATGGCTTACTTTCTGTTTTTATCGAAAAAAGTTGCTCCCTCATCAATGTGGACCAAGTATTCAATGATAAAAACGACCTTAAAAGTATATAAGAACGTGGATATAGGGAGGTATGGAAAAGTTGTCGCTTATTTGAAGAGCAATTCAAGGAATTTCAAACCGAAAAAGGCAATAGATCGAAACATTTTTGGCTGAGGCACCAGACGACGAGCACTTAATGTCAAAGGTATTAATTTTTCTTTAGTTTCTGGTATTAAATATTTATCTGTTCGGATTTTTATAGGTTGCATTGATATTGGGAATCGCTGGTGCATGCCGTTGTGACGAACTAACTCGCTTAAGTATTGAAGATATAGTAGATAAAGGCCAGTACATATATGTTTCTATACCTGATACCAAGACGAACAAATCGAGAAGCTTTACAATTTTAAAAGAAGGATTTTTGGTAAATGTGCTTGAATTATTTAGAAAATATGTGTCCCTAAGGCCAGAGAACACGCCTCACAAAAGATTTTTTGTCAACTTTCAAAAAGGCAAATGCACTAGGCAATGCGTGGGAATAAATAAAATTTCGAAAATTTCGAGAGTAGTTGCTCATTATTTGCAACTACCTGATGAAATCTTATATAGTGGTCATAGCATGCGGCGTTCTTCAGCGACACTTCTAGTCAACGCTGGGGCCGATATCACCAACCTTAAACGCCATGGCGGGTGGAAGTCTTCTACCGTGGCAGAAGGATATTTAGAAGATTGCATCTCTAACAAGTTTGAGATTGCAAGACGAATACAGGGTGAAGAGCGCACCAAGGCAAGTACTAGTGCTGAAAGACTTCCTGAAGAACACTCCGCACAATGTAACGTTGTCCAAGATAAATCTAATATAACAATTACTGTTAATATAAACACGAATAAATTGTAGTATAATATATTAGTTGTTTTATGTTATTTTTTTAATTGTGAAATGTTGGAAGTAATAAAGAATTAGTATAAGTCACTAGTGAGCTAAAGTCTATAATTCACTAGTGAGCTAAAGGGTACTTTAGCTCACTAGTGACTTATAGTACACTTTATATCCTCAAAATCTGATCAATTATGTAGATATTATATGTAAGTGTTGGATAAAGGTATATTTTTATAGGAAGTTTATTTTATTCTAAAATTAGCCCTTAATGTTTATCGGATAATTTGTAAAACACCCTGTATAATTCTGGAATTTCCAATACCAATACTTATTTTAAAACACAACGTTTTAACTGGTATTTCTAACTATCCTCCAAAGTCGATTGATGAGATAAGGTCACGACATTCGCCATATTGGCTAGCGCGGCTGTGACGTCAAGTCGGGCCATTTTCGGCCATGTTTGATTTTAGGCAGATCAGTGGCGTAGAATTAAGGAGAAAACAAAAAAGAACTGTATGTTGTAAACAAAATTTATTGGATTATTTTAATAGGCATAACTTAAAACAAAAACATAAATGTGGTTTAAATATTGAAAATTAAAAATTATCAAAGCGACGACAGGACGACGAGGTACCTGGCAGAGCAAAACATTTTCCATGGTTCCGTAAGTCAAAAACCATTTTAAAAACTTTGTATACAGGGTGTCCGCTAATGAATGGTACACAGAAAAACCACAGATTCCTTATGCCAAAATATTAAGATTTAACCAAACATACCTAATATCCAAAAGTTTATAACAAGGAAGATACGGAAGGTGTCATAGTAAAAAGAAAGAGTAAATTTATTTCGATAATTGTTCCCCCTTTTTAAATATCTTAATAAAACGGTATCTCGGGGTTTTTAAACATTAGCTTTTCAGATAGAATATTCATTTTTGTGTGTAGACTAGAGGGCGATGGGTACACTATTTAAAATTCTCTAAAACTACCCAATTTTTTGTTACCACTCTGTATGTATGTAAACTAGTAAGCTTCTCTATGCTTTCTGCACAAAAAAGGTATACTTAGTAAGAATCGGTCTTGACAACCGTTTTTAAGGTATTCACGTTTTAGTTATTCAGTGCACCCGAAAGTATGTATGTACCTTCAATAACATCGTATTAGCTATAATTACAACTGCGCAGATATAAATAAGTGATATCTAAAAACTCCTGGATACCGACTTTTATTAAAATGTTTAAAACATATCAAAAATTATCGAAATGCATGAATAAAAAATATTTATATCTCTTTGTCATTAACTTTTGGATATAGGTATGTTTGTTTAAATCCTAAATGGGTATTTTCGCATAAGAAATCTGAGGTTTTTGTGTACCATTAATTAGCGGACACTTATCTGTATCATATGTATATAAAAACACGAATGACTGAAAACTATTCGACTAAACACTATTAAAATCTCTAATATATAACGAGTCCGAACCTATAATGTGTGAAGTCTTTAAACTAACCAAAAACATTAACAACTGGAAATCCTTGCAAAATATACAACCAAAATGAAAATGGCAAATTTTCACAGTTTTTACCAAACAAAGCTTCGACAAGGCACGACTCTGTCATCAGCTGATAATGCTACCAACTTTGAACAGAACTGCCAATCGAAATCGTAATTCTCACACCCTCACGTCCCTGACAAAAGCTATCCCCGGTCTTGCTTATGTCTAAACTCCTTCTCATAAAGAAACTCTGCTATCCCCAATCATTATTATCATCATATTTTATTACTTCAAATTATATTTTTCGGTACGTTAGCAACATGCAACCAACTGAATCGGTCCTTATAGACCAATTTGCTGTATAATTTTTAAAGCTTGTTGCAAAGCAGAGTTTGAAAAGTTTATAGAAACTAAAATGCTCACCTGTACAACTTTTACTAACCTAAAAAGTTTTAATGCCTCAGTGTATAAAGTAAACTTAGTTTTAAAGCTTCGAAACATAGCCTTCCTTTACTTTAACTTAAGAAATTTAGTTGTATAGGACCAAACCTGTCAATACTAATATAATTAAAGATGTTAAAAAGAAAACAAAAATACTTTCAGATTAGAAATAAATAATAGTTTAAAAAAACTAAAAAAACACGCTTTTATATGCAACCGAACTAAAAATTAGAAAATAATTTTTCATTACAAAGACTTTGTCACTTTAGAGTAAAAAGCGTGGGGTGCTTAATATATTAAATGTTATAATTATTCTATTTGCAAATATCTATGAGGGAAAAGTTATGAAAAAATAGTAAAATGCACCCCACGCTTTTACTCTGAAGTGACAAACTCTTTGTAATCAAAAATTATTTTCTAATTTTTAGTTCGGTTGCATATAAAAGCGTGTTTAGTTTTTTAAACTATTATTTATTTTTCATTTTTAGTTCGATATATCAATTAGTTTTTTAAAAATAAATGCTCCAGTTTATTCACTAAAAAATTCCTTCGCCATTTTGTCAAGAGTATAGTCAGAGGATCTGTAAAGGAATTTATTTATCCTGGCGGTCCTAATCAAGATAACGGGATACTGTTTTTAAATTATTGCATTGTCATCGGTCCTTGATACGTGTGCAAAGTTTCAAAGAAATTGAATCGCTGGAAGTTGGTGAAAATTAGGCTCAAAGGTTCCGTTACATAGATAGATAGATAGATAGATAGATAGTTACAACCCAAGCTAATAAAAGCGTGTTAATAATTAAAAATAGGTAAATTGACGTGGTATTTGGCTATTTTATGTCATTTTATGCTTTTTTCGCTGCAGCAAACATGGTTGCGTGTTTAAAGAGTTTAAACAATTTCCATGTCTTAATTTATAAAATTTGGAAGACACAAAGTTAGTAATATTATTGGTACTGTAATATAAAGTTAAAAAATTTAATACTTATTACTATATTTAATATAAAATTGTATGTTTTTATCTGGCAAAGAGATGGGTGCAGGTCGTATCCTATTCGAATCTTAGACTATAAAGACAAAGTATTACTTTACATATTTAAACAGTAAAAAAATTCTTGGTTTGAAGGATATATACATATAGGTGTTGCCTGTACTGAACCCCAAGTGCGTTTTACACACACCGGCAAACTCGGTGTGGGTGACGTTCAATATAAATAAATTAATATTTTTACACGGGCTTCCTTTTCGAATCTTAAGTTGTACGGACATGCCGTAGAGAACTACAAAGTTCTCCTGGGTTTTGGCGGTTGGAGGAACTGTACGGTCGTTTTCTACCCTTGGGAATCGAGAAGTAACTGACATTGTCATCTAGTAGTGCCGTGGAAGCGTTTTCCGAAGTCCGGAGTTATTCCTTAAAACTTTTTTCCTCATCGCACGTGGTTACGTTTGTCTATGGCGACTAAGGGCACATGCTCGCGAGGGGGAAGGAGGCTGACAGTAACCGGTTATATCTGGACATTTGGTCTGCAGTTTTGCAGCATCTAGATGTGCATTTCATCGATTAAATATTATTGGAATTAATCGGGTACCCTGAGACGGCCTAGAGCCAAACATTTCAAGGTCGCCACCGAATATGGATAGCTCCCTATCTTAACTGGATCATCCAGAGTGTAACCAGTGGCGAAGGGTCGCTTGCCCTCCTGGTAAGCTTTAAAAAGGAGCAATATCCGTGCTGGCGATACGGCGCTGAGTAAGCAGCCAACGCCATTCCGCCTCTGTGCAGCTGGAATAGAATAGAATAGAATATTTTTACACATGGCCCGGCCATAAGATAGGGCCACTCATAACCCCCCACTGAGCCCGATTTCACGGTGATAGAGGAAAGTGGGGCAAATTAATTCGAAAAATTCAAAAGCACTTTTCTTACCCTTAACCATATACAAAACATTTTTGTCAAGCTAAGTCTGTTATTTAATTAAATAAAACAGATTTCCCTACTTATCTCTGTTCCTTTTTTTCCAAACTTTAAATGTAGTAAAGGTAAAAGTCGGCCACAAATAACCGCACCGATGTCCGACAAGGCCCGCATCGTAGCACGACCGTGTCTCCTACGGTCTGAAACATGCCCAAAGAATGAAATCAAAAGTGAATCGGATAGCGCCGATATTTTCCCGAACGCTTGTACGGGCGTAACCTTTTATCTCAGTTCATTACGTATAAAAATTAAAAGTTTGTAGTTTATGGTTAGTTGTAAACAAACAATACAAGAAAAGTTATTTAATAAGTGTAAAATTGATTTTATTGTTACATCTGGTGAATAATATGTGTGTAAAACTTACGAATACATTGTTTATTTTTTATAGTTTTTTTTTTTTAATTAATATTTCAAGAAATCAAATAAAGTAATGTGTGTTTACTTGTTAAAATACGGTGAGGGGTATGTTGTCGGGCACGGAGCGGTGATATTAGGCCTACGGCATTTAACTACAATGGTACATTTCAAAACCGAGACACGGCTATGCTATGGTGCAGGACTAGGTATGGTTATATGTGGTCAAACTTTAAAACTGTGTTACGTTATTCTAATTAAAAGCGTGATTTAATTGACTCATATTACTGCAGTTTAAGGAAATACAAAATTTTTGCACAGCATCCCCTACATTTCACCGCTAGCACGGCCACAGGCTCGCTGCGGTTATTTGAGACCCGACCTTTATGCAAGCCGAGCCGACCTCCGGCTTGTCGATTTTACTGTTTTGTTATGTACACTTTTACACAGGTTCCGACCTGCCGGTGCCAGTTAATGTTTTGATGCGAGTTCTATGTTAATTTATTATTTTCTATTCAGTAATAATTGTCATTTCTAAGGCGGTTTATGTTGTTTTTTTTAAATGAATAAATTGATTATGTACGATGTTGTTACGTTTAAATTAAAGTTGTAGAAAGTAAGCCTTGTTTCTGGGATAAAACTGCTGACCGTTTTAAAGATAAGATATTTAAAGAACATGCGTGGAGGGAAGTATGTGATTTCCTTTAGAAAACTCTCTTACAAAAGGACAAAAAAACACAACAGAAAATAGGTATGTTAATATACTGTCACCGGCACCGGCGCCGGCATTGCCGGTGTGTGTAAAAGCAATGTTATACCGTACCGGAGCCGTCGCCAGCACCGGTGCTGAAATTGTGTCTGTAAAAACGTCCTAAGGCTCTCCGCACATGGGTCGGTGAAACAGCGACGCGGACGTGATTTTTATGGGCTTCGACAGCACGTAGGCAAATAAGCATGATTGATATAAGCAATCCAGTCCTTTAATAAATTAATGCAATTCAGAACCGTTTTGTGTTTTGTTAATAGTGTGTAATTCATATGTTTGTGTCTGGTTTTTACACGGGAAAATTAGTGTAACCTCAAAAGTTTTGAGATTAAACATGGATTTGTTTAATATTAGATTTATGGAGAAGGTTAAAAAACGTCCTGTGCTATATAATTAAAGTTTAGAAGAATAATTGCAAAAAAATTACACAGAACGAGCTATAAATATAATAGCAAAAGGAGTCACGGGAAAAAATTTAGATTTTAGCTCTCGGTTTAGTGTTTCCTTCTGCTTCGCGTTGAGAAACAACACGACCTCGGGCTAAAATCGAAAGCTTTTTTCCCATGTATAATAAATAACTATTATTTTTTTGTCTGTAAAATAATGTTCGGTAGGATTGAGGCTTTTACGTACTTGTCTTAGAGGGCTCTATATTACCAATCGGAGTGAAATTTTGTATTTATCATTTTTGGACCCTGCGACCAGTTTTCCCAAAAGGCTGTTAAACATTCCAAAATTTTCGGTTCATTTGTCCTCGTGTAACACCTATCTTGGGACACACTGTATAGTGGACTTATTTAAATAATATACCTACTTGCAGTAGTGACAAAAATCCAAATTCGAGAAACAAAATTAAAAAAAAATGTTTAATGTTTAAAGACCGACTAAATGGAAACGGCTCATTTGACGACAATTTATAAAAAAAACCTTTTTGTAGGGAAATAAATTTTTAAGAATATGTTTTGGTAAAGTTTTTCAGATTTTCAGATTCGAGTGTTGCATAAAGAAATACTATTGTCAAAAACTATAAATCCCAAAAATAGGCCTCCTAATATTAATATTAATATAGGCCTCCTAATATTAAAATTATCTCTAGAGTTTCCAGAATGTGGAACCTGCTGCCCGCGGAGGTCTTTCCTTCCCCCAAATCTTCAAGTATTTAAGTCCCGTGTCAACAAACTTCCTCTTACCTCGCTTAAGACACCCACGGTACGTTAGTATTTAGGCTTTTAGTCTTCGTGGTTTGTCCAAAGTTAAAAAAAAAGAGCTTAAACCTTCACGAGACTTTGTGTCAATATTTTTGATTTATTTAAAAAATTGTTGATTTTTTGGCCCAGTCTTCTGTATCTGTATCAATAACCTCTGTTTTTATGCATTTAACTTGATTTTTATATTTTTATTTTTATGTTTAGCTACTTAACAAGCTATTCACTTGTTACTTCGGAAAATCTCCTTCAGTTGGCTGAACAATTTTAAAAGTTGTATAAAACAACAGTTTAAAAAGTTACAAAAAGGCTAAAAAGTTACATGTCAAACTTTTAACTAAAAGTTTTGATAAGCTAGTGTGTAGAATGGACCAATTTATTATCAATTTACCACTTAAACTCCCCTGACATACTTGCTATGCCATAGACAATTTTTCGAAATACAGAGTGTTTTTTATCATGTGTAAAAAATTTAAGAGCGTAGTCCCGAGCAAATTTTATGAACGAAACTTTATAGACCTTTAACCAAACAGAAACCTAAACCTGCAATGCGTTGAAAGGAGACGATCTAAAGGTCTGGCCACATATAACTTTAACGAGCCCGCAGCCGTGCGTCTCGCTGCTGAAATGTAGGTGTATGTCGTGCAAAAAGTTTTGTGTCTAATAAAGTTGCAGTAATATAGGTCCGATATACTTACTACGCGTTTAATTAAACCTGACTGTAAAATAAACCCTTACAAAGAGAATAACACAGTTTTACTTATACCACACTCAAAGTTTAGATAAAAAGAGCAGAGATAAGTAGGAAAATGTGTTTTATTTAAACAAGGAGATATACAGGGTTAGTAAAAAAAAACCGGAACGGTGGATTATCTTAGCAACCGTCAAATATAAATGAACCAAATTTTGTGCAAAGGAGTAACTGAATATAAAGAATTTAAAAATTGTATTTGCATGGTTGCCAAGTTTATAGTTTTTTCTGTACGTTAGGAAATTTTAAAAATTAAAATGGAATACTCTATTCTTTATTATTTTAATCAGTTGCTTGAATCAACTTTATTATGACCTAAAATTTTCGTTTTTTTACTCCTGTTAATTTTGGAGATATCGCATTATTATTTTTTCTATTAATACAAAAACTGCTAGGTATGGACAATTATCTTATAAACGATCCCACCAATATTTGTCAAAATTAGTACAGGAGTGAAGTTGGAATTTCTAAATTCATGAATAGCATTTTTGTGACGTCTTTAAAAAAGTCAAGGAAAAGGAATAAGAAAAATTTAATTATGAAATATCGCAAGTGCAATTCATGACTTTAAAACGCCAGGTACGTCCCTGTACTAATTTTGACGAATTTCGGTTAGATCGTTTTTGAGATAATTGACCACACCTGGCCGTTTCTGTATTCTAGCTTGATGCCGTATCTTTGAAATAAACAGCAGTAAAAAAACTATAACATCAGGTCATTTTGAAGTTGATACAAATACAATTTTTAAATTCTCCTTGTTCAGTTACTGCTTGGCACAAAATTTAGTTTCTTTAAATTTAACGGTTGCTGAGATAATCCACCGTTATGGTTTTTCTACTTACCCTGAACATACATAAACAAAAGACTTAGTTTGACAAAAATGGTTTTTTGTACGGCCGGGCGTAAAATACAATTTTACGCCCCCATTTGACCGCGTAAAATTGCACTTTTACGCCCTAGGGCAAAAAAGTATCAAAAACGCTCGTATTTATAAATTTATAAAACAATATTAAAATTTAATAATGCCTCATTTTTTTTTGGTAAAAGAACAATTTATTTAATTAAACATATGTTAAAAGTACACTGATTACAATTTGAAACATTAAAAGCTGGACATTTTTTTCCTAAGTACAAAGAATGCTTGTATATTACAAAAAATATTATTTGCCCCTCTGGCGTAAAGCACTTTTACGCTCACAGCTGATTGTTGCCCTCGTTAAGCTCAAGCAACAACTTTCAGTCGCGGGCGTAAAAGTGCTATTTTACGCCCTTGGTACAAAAATAACTATTATATTTTTGAGGGCATAAAAGTACTTTTCCGAATTAATCTGCCCCACTGTCCTCTATTATTGTAAATCCGGGCTCCGTGCGGCCTTGGTGCGGTTATGTGTAGCCAGACCTCAACACGAATGCTGACATGAAGACATTTCAGATAGAAAGACTAATGGTACTCGCTTTAATGTTGCTTTACTGGTCTGTTATACATTTTAATATAACAAAAATTTTAGTCTAGGAGCCAGTTGACGGTAGACCGTCAGTTATTTACAAAAGCTCATATTTTGCTCAATACCTACCTCACATGAGATGGTACTTTACGAGCCGAGCAAAGGTAGCCATGACAACACTCAGGTAAGACAGGTACAATGTGTCCAAACGGTAGCTTTGGTAAAATACAGCCGAACTTGGTCAAATTAGGGTACCTGTCTTATCTGACTGACGTCATAGCTACCCACGCTCGGCTTAGTGAAGTGAGGTAGGTATAGGAGAGTAATTGAGCAAATTATTAGTTTGGTACTGACGGTCTGCCATCCGCTAACTCTTTACAATTTTGTTATTTTCTGTACTTTTACATGTTAATAAAATTATGGTAATTTTCTAGATACCTGCGGCAACTCCGATTTTAACGAAATTTGGTATTCGGGGTTTTTTGGGGCGCTGATCACGAATCTGATCTTTTTGGCGGAAACGAGATATTTATCATCAAAGTGCAAATTTAAACTAAGCTTATTTTTACTATATCCCCCTTCTTTTTGCACACAATTCTTGATTTAAAGCTAAAGTGTCACAAAATATTTGATTTTCACCTTTTAAAACCTCGTTTTTCTACGTTTTTACATTATTTTTGCATTAAATTGCGTGGCTTTTCTTTGATAATGCGGCAACCATACATACACATAAGGCTTCATAACACACTGGTGTAGCGCCACTCTAAATTTAACCCCTTTTTTATTTATTTATTTTCTGACTTTATTTCTCTATAAGTAGCGGCTACAGCTTTCTAATGGGTTCGGTTATTTTACAGCTTAAAGCTTTGTAGAAATTTTGAAAGGGAGCTTAAATCTTCGTAGACAATTTCGAAAGGGAGCTTAAATTTTCGTAGACTTTTTAAAGGGAGCTTACGTTTATTGGTACTTATCTTTGTTTAGAAAATATATTCCAAATTTATGATATTAAGCAATAATACACTGAGTCCACTATAACACTTTTTATTTTAAATATTTATCCACTTTACTGTTTCATAAAAATTATTATTATAATTTCAAGCTTGAATTATCTGCTACAATTTTTTTACTATATTTTACAATACATGCAGAATTCACATACTTTTGTCTTAATTATTTAACGGAAAATCGGACTTTACTTTCCGCGATCAAAGACCCGTCGAACATACATTTTCCCGTTCGCGTACTTTACTTTCCCGGACCCCCGTCTGGGTTTACTTTGACCCAATTTCTTCGTTTGAACTTTTAGCAATGGATGTTCATGATTAACTAACTTTTCAGACGGTTTCGAGGTCTTTTTATATCGTCCTAGTTCTTTGTTTCATCCAAAGAACACGTGCAAGGTTACTTTAGTACCGAGCGAAAATTTGAGCTTGTTTTCTTGGAAATTTCCATGTAGTACCGCGTGCACAACCGCAGGTGGCCAGTTTTGCACTCGGTATTTCACACGGCACCAGAATGGCGTGATATTTGTCCTCGACTAAGTAGTGGAAGTGAAAAGAGGATTTCGTACCCAAACTCTTTTTGTTTGTTCCAGTTTCCGGTGATCGGTTAAATAAAGCAGTCGAAATGTAAAAAGTAAATACAAGTGACCGTGAATTTTATTTCCTATTTGGATAGCTGACAGAAAATTTTTAAGTAAGCATTATTTTCTTTCAAATTATTTTATTTAATTTTAAATTAAAGGACTTTGCCATTTTTTCTAAATATTGTGTATCTTTAAAAAACATTTTTTTTATATAATTTTATAATATTTTAATTTACTTTGGAACTTAGTCTTAATAAAATAAAAAAAAATCATTCATTTTAAAAAATCTTTTTTTTTTGTTCATTCAATTTAATAATATATTTTTTTAAATCCAAATTCCATAAAATTTTAATTAAATTTATTTTTATTTTATTCATTTAATTTTAAATCTATTTTTATTTTCAATTATTAAAATAAAATTCTATAATTTTATTTACTGTAGTGAAATATTTTTCCTAGTCACTACAATCCTCCCCTTCCTCAAGTCGAAATTATTACTTTTGTAATTATTTCGACCAATATGAATTAACTATGACGGAGTTTTAAGATAGGTCAGCGTTGTTACAATGTTACAATTAAGTCGGCCTTGTTTGCCTGGCAAGTTTTGTTTATTTATCCGCGTCGGGTCTAGCCCAAATTTGTTATGTTTCTTTCAGTAGTGAATTCTGCTTACAATGCTATACCTACTTTAAATTAAATTTACTAGTTATTAATTACTTTTAGGGACTCTATTCTTAAATCAATTTAACTCATGTAAAACAGTATTATAAAAATCATGTAAAACAGTGAAATAAAAAAAAACATTAAAAATTTATAGGTGTTATTTACCAATTTAAAACTCTAGAAAGAAATTATTTGTTTTAATTTATAATTTTTTTTTTTTTACGTTTAAAAGAACTACATATTTTTAAAGACCAACTCTTATTGTCCATATTTTCTGAACTTACGGAGGGGATGTTACGTTCTGTGTCTCCCCGTGTTTCTGACACTGCCCGCAGTCCGTGGGATTCCATGGTCCATGAAGTGGATGGAATTGACGTAGCAGGGCGTCTGGACTTGCTGGGACAAAAACTACAGGGGGCTGCGCAACTTGCCTTTCTCTTTTGGTTTGTCCTGGATTGCTGGTTGTTGGTGGAAGAACTCCTTGTCCCTGGATCAGCTTCCATGTCCCGTTAACCATTGTTCCGGTAGAATCGAAGGTAGAAGTGGTCGGGTTTCTGCTGCTGGCGACTGGAAGGCACCTTGGCTGGCATAAGTGGTCCTTTTGGATTTCTGGTGGAGGGTGGATTCGCTCTGGACGAACCTGGATTTGGCAGCATTGTCCTGAGTGGTTTTTGGAGCTCTTCTACACATATAACACCGCTGTTCGCAAGATTTTACGCACAACACATTTTTTTCTTTTATTTTATTATTCTTATTGTCTTTTTGTTTACAGCACTTGTTTTTTTTGTAAATGTCACTTTTTCTTCCACTTTAACCACTTACACAATAACGTAAGCCAGTTTTTTTTAATTTCTATCCTTGTTTATAGCTTTAAATATTTTTTTTTTGGCTTTAATTAATAAATGGCTGCGGATCATAGCTTTTTGTCTCAACATTTTAAAAACTTTTTTTTTTTTATTTAAAATCATCTTCTGGCCATTGTCTTCTTTATGCTTTTCTTGTAGTGTAAATGGACCTTTTCTTGTTCTCCAAGTAAATTTTTGTCGATGGATGATGTAACATGGCTTATATTTATTTTATCACATTGTTTGGAATAGAGGTTCTATTTAGTAGTCTTCTGTAAATACTTTGTTTAATTTATACATTTTTTCAGTAGATGTCCTTATAAGTTGTGATTTGGATATTTTATTTCTGATATTTTTATACTAGGATCTTGGTATCTTTTCTTGTAGGTGCGTCCTAAATTTCACCTTCATTAGCTTTTCCAATAATAGATTTTATTTTAACACTGATTTTCTGGTTTTCAATATTTGTTAATTCAAACAAAATATTTTCTTCTATTTTGCACAAACTCTAGCCTACAAGCAGTTCTGGCGGGAGGGTCATCCCTTGGTCCTTAAACCACTTTAGAGTCGTAACTCTTACACCCTGAACCATTGCTTGACACATAGCTTGGCAATTTGGGGAATTGTAATAAATTGGGGACTTGGGGAACGAATCGCCAAAAACATATTTCAAATTCTTTTTTCTCTTTAGGCACACTGCCTTTTCACTTTTGGCACACAGCCTTATCTCTAATGGCACATAGCCCTTTTTCATTTGGCATGCAGCCTTTTCACTTTTTTGGCTTCTCACTTAGCAAGCCCTAATCAAATTATTTACTTTTTTTTTTCACCATTATAACTTCTTCATAAGTCATCAGCTTCTTGTCACACAGATAAATCGTTTCATCAAACGCATACAGGCACTTATTTCCCCAATCCATTTATCACTATAATCACGAAAAAATCTTTTTCTAATAAAATTTCTTATCCAATTTTACAAGATATGTTGCACCATTATATTTTTTCCAAATCATACGAGCATTTTTCTTGACCAAGTATTCTTATTTTATTATCTTGAATATACCTACTAAAGTAATTCGATTACAATTTAATAGAAACCTCTCTATAAGCTTTTTTTACCTTATCTTTTAGTATCAGACAAGCAATAGAAGTCAGTTGCTTCTCGCTTCAGTCGGCCAGTATCCCTGTCTCTTCGACAAAAACCAAAAAAATTATTTATCTTATCTGCCACTTGGTCCATCATAGGTTGGTATAAACTCGATTTCAATCACTATATCACTTTTACCATGACTACAGCGGGAGAAGCGGTGGTAGTCTTTTTCTTCGAATCTTGTTCCAAAAAAAAATTTTTTTCTTCCAGGGGTTGAAATTTTTTTTTTCCAAAGGGTTGAAAACTACTAAGGGGTTGTAAAACTACCCCACACCTGACACCATTTGTAGCGCCACTCCAAATTTAACCCCTTTTTTATTTATTTATTTTCTGACTTTATTTCTCTATAAGTAGCGGCTACAGCTTTCTAATGGGTTCGGTTATTTTACAGCTTAAAGCTTTGTAGAAATTTTGAAAGGGAGCTTAAATCTTCGTAGACAATTTCGAAAGGGAGCTTAAATTTTCGTAGACTTTTAAAGGGAGCTTACGTTTATTGGTACTTATCTTTGTTTAGAAAATATATTCCAAATTTATGATATTAAGCAATAATACACTGAGTCCACTATAACACTTTTTATTTTAAATATTTATCCACTTTACTGTTTCATAAAAATTATTATTATAATTTCAAGCTTGAATTATCTGCTACAATTTTTTTACTATATTTTACAATACATGCAGAATTCACATACTTTTGTCTTAATTATTTAACGGAAAATCGGACTTTACTTTCCGCGATCAAAGACCCGTCGAACATACATTTTCCCGTTCGCGTACTTTACTTTCCCGGACCCCCGTCTGGGTTTACTTTGACCCAATTTCTTCGTTTGAACTTTTAGCAATGGATGTTCATGATTAACTAACTTTTCAGACGGTTTCGAGGTCTTTTTATATCGTCCTAGTTCTTTGTTTCATCCAAAGAACACGTGCAAGGTTACTTTAGTACCGAGCGAAAATTTGAGCTTGTTTTCTTGGAAATTTCCATGTAGTACCGCGTGCACAACCGCAGGTGGCCAGTTTTGCACTCGGTATTTCACACGGCACCAGAATGGCGTGATATTTGTCCTCGACTAAGTAGTGGAAGTGAAAAGAGGATTTCGTACCCAAACTCTTTTTGTTTGTTCCAGTTTCCGGTGATCGGTTAAATAAAGCAGTCGAAATGTAAAAAGTAAATACAAGTGACCGTGAATTTTATTTCCTATTTGGATAGCTGACAGAAAATTTTTAAGTAAGCATTATTTTCTTTCAAATTATTTTATTTAATTTTAAATTAAAGGACTTTGCCATTTTTTTCTAAATATTGTGTATCTTTAAAAAACATTTTTTTTTATATAATTTTATAATATTTTAATTTACTTTGGAACTTAGTCTTAATAAAATAAAAAAAAATCATTCATTTTAAAAAATCTTTTTTTTTTTTGTTCATTCAATTTAATAATATATTTTTTTAAATCCAAATTCCATAAAATTTTAATTAAATTTATTTTTATTTTATTCATTTAATTTTAAATCTATTTTTATTTTCAATTATTAAAATAAAATTCTATAATTTTATTTACTGTAGTGAAATATTTTTCCTGGTCACTGCACTGGGATTGAAATGATTCAAAGTATAGCTATGCAATTTAATGCAAAAATAATGTAAAATTCGTAAAAAAACGGGGTTTTAAAAGGTGAAAGTAAAATATTGTGTGCCACTTTAGCTTTAAATTAAGAATTGTGTGCAAAAAGAAGGGAAATATTGTAAAAATAGGACTAATTTAAATTTCGAGTCTGCTGATGAATATCTCAAGAACGAAACGTTTCCGCCAAAAAATTCTTTTAGATTCGTGATCAGCGCCCCAAAAACCCCCGTATACCAAATTTCGTCAAAATCGGAGTTGCCGCAGGTTTCTAGAAAATTACCAAAATTATTTTGTATTAGTATAACCTTCCTCTCGTTCACTGGTGTTAATTCAGAATACATTTGGTTAAATTTTCTGCAACTTCTGGGAATAATTTGATTACACTGTCCGTCTAAAATAAATAGTTTAATAAGAACTTCGTTTGAATAATCAATATTTGCGTTCATTTTGGAAGACTATATTTAACACCGTCAATAACTGCTTATAAGTTACTTATAAAAGTCACCAAACTGTCATAAGCTTGATATTTCCATGGTTACTTAAAATTAAATTCTTTAAAAAATATTTTTTTACAAAATGCGGCTTTATTAAGAAAACTTGATGATTTAGTTATAGGGACATAAAACGTCATCTTGAAGCTTTCTACTTCACCTTTTATTTTATTGAGTAATATGTGGGGTGTTTCTTTCGAAAAAATGATCTTTTGAACCTTTTAAAAATAACCGAAATAATAGTAATTTTAGCACGCCCGGTATGATATGGAGTCGATTTCTCAGTGTAAATTACATTCATGAATTGAGAGCACTAATTTACTTAAGTTTAATTAAGGCCATGTTTTGGACCATATTTAACACAAATAATTTTTTATTTTGAAAACCGATAGAGATAGGTTTAGGGCAATATTAACAAAAAAAATTATAACAAAAGGGCGAATATAAAAACTTGTTAATTTTCCATTAAAAAAAAAAAAAAATCTAGGACTTTTTGATAGAAGCGGCAACGTCGCAATGCTAAAAATATTTTAGATAGATAGTACAGGTAAGAAAATGTTAGATGCTAAATTTTTTAAAAATTTTGGCATTCCGTTTTCCATAAACGTCTTACCTACCATCGACCGTGAATTACCCTGTATATTTTGTTTATAACTATATTCTAACTATTGTTAAAATTAATTAAACAATATTTTTATTGGACAAAAACATCCTACAACAAAAGAAGACAAGAGTTTTCTTTAAACTTTTAAATCTTTTATAATATAGGGTGTTTCATAAAAATTGTGTTTTTTTCATAATAACTTTAATACCAATTTATATATTTTAAAAAATTTGGGGGACGCCTCCTATGCCTCAAAAGACATTTTTTGGCATACAAGAAAAAAATATTTTTACCATTGTCGTTTATAAGGGGCTTAAGGTAAATATGTTTAAAGAAAATAATGGTACGCCAGTGCAATTTTCAAAAATAAAAATATTTTTTTAATTTCAATTTAGTTTGACACAAATTTGGTCTCTTGATTTTTTTCCTTTAATGCACGGTTTTTGCGTAAATAAATAAAAACTATTTATCGGTATGGTCAAATCCCTATCTAATTAAAGAATAAATATCAAAGGTAATTTTTCACTGTAAAATTTTATATTATCCATACGAAATGACCGTGGCGAAAAATTGTTTTTATTTATTTACGCAAAAACCGTGCATCAAATGAAATAAAGTCAAAAGATCAAATTTGCAGTAGCGTACCATTTTTTCCTTAAAAAATATTTACCCTAAACCCCTAATGAACAACACTGGTAATTTTTTTCTTGTACGTAATTTTTTTTTGGTGCATAGGTTGCGTCCCCCACTCCGTCGTTGTCAAATAAGTTGTGAAACACCTTGTATATTCCTTTTCATTTTACTCTTTAAAGTATGTAATAACGGTAAAAGTTTTTATAGAGAAATACTTAGAACAAAAATTTCTTTTAATCAAAAATCACTTTTTTAGTTACTACTGTACGTAGGCATTGTTAAGAATTGCTATTTAAAATGTCATTAAATATTTCTGGTATTAAAAAACAAGGCATATTACAAAGAAATATTTTATTTTTCTTTGGATCCAAATTGTATTAAAACTTCTTCAACGACAAGAAAAGAAAACTTATTTTTACTGAAATTGCAAAAAGTTTTATAATAGGCTCAATAAAAAAATCTCTCGAAAAAGTTTTAATACTGGAAAAACAGTTTTAGTCCAAAGTTGTTTATTGAAAGCGGCTTTTGAAATGAACCTAAAAGCTACCATATTATATTTTTTACAAAAAAAAACATATATTAGTGTGTAAGTGTGGCTTAAGAACCGGGTGGTATTTGTAAAAATCCTAATTTTAAAATGACTTTAATTTAAAGATAAGCTTCTCGGCAGCAAAAATGATTTAACAATAACGCACACAAAAAAGTGTTTATTACTTTTTACCAGACCATCTAACTATAGAGTCTCTTGAGTTTCTAGATGAGTCCCAGATCGTTGCTCTTGATATATCCAAAGCTTTTGACCAGGTCTGGCATGCCGCACTTCTTAATAAACTTTTCTCCTATGGTCGTTCAACTAAACTCTGTACTTGGCTCTCTACTTATCCATCTAATCGACGTATATCAGTTATTGTGGACGGCCATTCTTCAAGCTTTCACCAAGTAAATGCTGGAGTGCCTCAGGGTTCAGTTTTGGCACCAACATTGTTTCTTCTTCACATCAACGACCTTCTCTCGTCCACAACTAATTCCATTCATAGTTTCGCCGACGATAGTACCATTCACTCCAGTTTTCAGGTTTCTAAACCCATCATTACACCTGAGTTGGAAAACAAACGCAGAGCGATGCAGACATCTCTTTCGAAGGGTCTTAATTTAATATTGGATTGGGGCAACAAAATCTCGTCCATTTTAATGCATCCAAAACACTTATCTGCTACATATAAGCGGCCAAATTTTACAGAGCAAAGACAATCTTGTGGGCGTCACATTTGAAAGTAACCTTAACTGGCATAAACACATTGTATCTATAGTCACGGCAGCTTCAAAATACCTTGGATTTCTCTTTCGAGCCAAAAAGTATTTTTCCTCTTCTAATTTATACACTTTATATTGTCCCAAATCCGACCTCCCTTGGAATATTGTTCTCATATCTGGGGCATGGCGTCCCCCACAACCCTAAGCATTCTTGATTCCATTCAAAGAAGAGCTATTCGTCTCATTAATGATCCCTCACTTACAGAAAGGTAACCCTCTCTTGCCCATCGTCGGGCTGTGGGGGATTTATCGCTTTTTTATAGGTACTTTCATGGCTTCTGCTCTGAAGAATTGTCCAGAATTGTTCGTCCACTTATGGTTTCCACCAGAGAAACTCGTGGTGCCGTGCGTATGCATCCCTATACGGTCCAACTGGACAGGCCCCGAACTTCCTCCGTTCTTCGTTCTTTTATCCCTAGAGTTTCTAGAATGTGGAACCTGCTGCCCGCGGAGGTCTTTCCTTTCCCCTCCAAATCTTCAAGTATTCAAGTCCCGTGTCAACAAACTCCCTCTTACCTCGCTTAAGACACCCACGGTACGTTAGTATTTAGGCTTTTAGCCTTCGTGGTTTGTCCAAAGATAAAAGAAATTCTAAAGTAATTGAAGAATTCAATAATTTACAAATCATTAGGTATTTAGAAAAACACAAAGTTTTGCTATGACAGGCACTATGGATTTCGCGGCAAAAGATCTACAGCAGATCCTCTTTCCTTCGTATCATACTGCTGGAATAAGTCTCTTAAGTCCTAGATCGTTACTCTTAAAATATTATCAAAAGCTTTTGACTAGGTCTGGCATGCCGCACTACTAAATAAACTTCCCTCCTATGGTCTTTCAACTCTGTACAGGGCTCCGGTGGGGTATTGATCAGATACATAATAAAATCGTTGGATACATGAAATTTCTATCATAATAGGATTGTTCCAGCAGAATGTTGGAAACATGTTAGCAACAATTGTAAAACGCAGAAATTGTTACAAACATTACTCAGAAATGTTGGCAACAGTTTTCTGCTGGAACGAACAATAAACAAGGCGTGCATACTGCTTATATACGTCAATACAAGAAAGGTTATGTTAAAAATTGTCAGTAATGTTTGAAGAAAGTTTGCAAACTTTTCAAACAGTTTCCAACATGCTTCAACATCTAAACTACTGCTGGAACAACAAACAATTGTATAATGTTAGAAACATGGCACTGCTGGAACGACAAATTTGACGTGCGCAGAATCCGAACGGTTGCAAATATTTCTGGCAGCCTGCTGGAACAAACCCTAATATTTATTCTGGATACTTTACGCCCAACGATTTTATTATTTGTTTGATAAATTATCCAGATTGATGAAGAAATTGGTGCGATCTAATAGCTAGGATTTACCGAATGGTTTTTTCACCTTTTAGTACAGTAAAGCCCTTTAACATATTTTTTTTACATAATTTATAAGTGTCAGAAGTGGAATTTAAAACCGTCGATGTTTTGACCCCCACTAATCAATACTGTTTGCTTTCTACAATATGGCGGTACATTAATAATACCCTGAATACCTGATTTGAATGGCCATATTTTCGAAATTAATAAAAATAAAGGTATTTTATTCTTGGTCATTTTTCATATCTTTAGTTATAACTTGCCCTGTATATTACCAATCAGAGTAAGATTTTGTATTTATTATTTATGAACAATGCGACCAGTTTTCCCAAAAGGACGTTTAAAAATACCAAAATGTTTGGTCCATTTGTCCTCTTGTAACACACACCCAAGGGAGAACTGAGCAAACGAAAATTTCAGACTCTCTCTTCGAGGTCAAACCTGGTATACGGACGGGTCCAAAACCGAAGAAGGGTCAGGAGCAGGTGTCTACAGTGAGATGGGAAACACTCGTTTGACCTTTCCACTGGGAAACCACGCCTCTGTATTTCAAGCAGAAATTTTTGCGATCTTACAATGTGCCAGGATTAACAACCAAAGGCCCCGCACAAATTGTACAATCAACATTCTTACGGATAGTCAAGCAGCCCTTAGTGCACTAATAAATCCCAAGGTATCGTCTTGGCTGGTACTAGAATGCCTCGAGGAACTCAGGGAACTGGCGGAACGCAACAACACGAGGTTGATGTGGGTGCCAGGGCATTGCGGAATTCGAGGCAATGAAAACGCAGACGAACTGGCTAGAAGGGGTCAGCCACGACATACGTCGGGCCAGAACCAGTCTTTGGAGTGCCAAAGAACACCTTCCAGAGTGCGGTACAAAACTGGGTAAAGGACCAGCAAAGACTGCACTGGGAAAGGCTTCCTCAACACATGCATGGGAAAATATACATCAGTGGACCATGCACAAAAAGAGCTAAAGAACTACTCAAAATGGGTAGGAATCAGCTAAGAACGATCACAGGTTTCCTCACCGGACATGCTCCAGTGAAAGAACACCTAAATAAAATGGGATTATACAACGGAGATCTGGACTGCAGATTATGTGGAGCAGAGACCGAAACAGTATCCCACATACTGTCAGAGTGTGAGGCACTGGATCACAAAAGACAGGCAATCTTCGGGGATATTAGAGTGCCCCCGAAACATATGGTACGCACCCAGCAGACCTATACCGCCTTCTTCAAGGAACTAGGGTACTGGAATGGGTACAATAAAACGGGAGTTTGGTACAATAAGTCTTCAGGCTGCAGTGCCACCCGACATGCAGACGGCTCCCTGGGAAAAAAAAAACACCTGCCCTGGGACCCACTGTATGTTTGTAATTATTTCTTAAATTATTCATTAGAGGAGTAGTGGAAGCAGTTCACAATGTGCCAAAATATTTAAATAGTTATTTTTGTACCAAGGGCGTAAAATAGCACTTTTACGCTCGCGGCTAAAAGTTGTTGCCCGAGGTCCACGAGGGCAATAATCAGCTGTGGGCGTAAAAGCGCTTTACGCCAGAGGTGCAAACAATACTTTTGAAACACTGAAATTAATATAGAAGCATTCTCTGTAGTTAGGAGAAAATTTCCCAGCTTTTAATGTTTCAAATTGTAATCAGTATACTTTTAACATATGTTTAATTAAATAAATGGTTGTTTTACCAAAGACAAATGGGGCAATATTTAATTTTACTATTGTTTTATTAATTTATAAACTGCGGTCATTTTTGATACTTTTTTGCCCTAGGGCGTAAAAGTGCTATTTTACGCCCTCATTTATAAATGCGGGCGTTCATTTATTTGACTTTAAAATATAGTATTTACGCATTAATTTTATACTCTAATTTGTTTAAATTATTTCGCTAAAAAAAAATAAGGGAATATGAAAGTAAAGGACGATATGACGCCTCTACAAAATTTAATTCTTACCCAATACGCCGCTCTATTGTCTTAAAAACATAAAGAATTTTAATAAATTGATCAGCACAGTAAAAACTGAAATCTTCTCAAAAATATACGTTGTTCACTCAAAAAGAAATTTGCATAATTTAATAATATAAAGCAATCCGTCAACGGAGAGCCGGCCTATCTCGCATAGTATGCAAATATATCCAAAGAACACGTTCTGGAACAAGAGAAGGAAGAGTTTTTACTGTTAATAAATGTGATTATAAATCTGAGCAGTTTGCAATAAAAATATGGATATAAAACCGATATTAACTGATACAAAAATGTTTTTGACAATATAACTTTAAACATTTATTTTCGATGACCCTGTATTTATTAATTGTCAATACATATACAGTGTTTTAAAAAGTTTAGCAACGCGCAAATATCTATACTAATATACAGCGTGTCTTCGGAAGTTCTTAACAAATGAGAAACTTTTTTATTATTAATTTTACGAAAAAAGTGTCTCTTTATAAAAGTCCTGCTTGATAGGAAAATACATTTCCATAAAAATATTTGAAGGTTGGATGTACAGGGTGGCTTAAAAATGACTTGTTTCCAAATTAAAGTAAGGGTTATTTCCTAACTACGGCACCAAACTTTAAAGGGTGATTTCTTATGTCATTTTATGAATGAAAAGTTTTTATAAACATATGTCCGGAGTTGCTTCGTTTCTGAGATACAGGGCGTTAAATATTTTTTAAAAGTTCTGTTTGATTTTTAATATCTTAAATACGAAACCAGATACAAAAAATGTACTTTACTAAAAAGTTGTATTTAGTTGCTTTAAAGGAAAAAAATATAAGAACTGCATAAAAAGCCAGTGGCGTACATTTTTCTGTCAATAATATTGGCTGTTGTGCCCACTGTACGCTACTGGCGTTTTATGTAGTTTTTATATTTTTTACTTTAAAGCAACTAAAAATATAACTTTTAGTAACGTATATTTTTTACGTATCTGGCTTCGTATTTAAGATATTTAAAAACAAACAGACCTTTAACAAAATATTTAACCCCCTGTATCTCAGAAAGGAAGCAACTCCGGACAGTATGTTTATAAAACTTTTCTTCATAAAATGACATAAGAAATCACCCTTTAAAGTTTGTACCGTAGTTAGAAAATACATTTTATTTTAATTTGGAAACATGTCATTTTAAAAGCCACCCTCTACTTCCAACCTTCAAATATTTTGTGGAAATGTATTTTCTCATCAAGCAGGACTTTTTATAGAGACACTTTTTTGTAAGCTTAATAATTAAAGAGTTTCCCATTTGTTAAGAACTTCCGAAGACAGGCTGTATAAAGAGGTAAAGTTTGTAACTTTGTGTTTGTGGGTTTTTTTGTTTGTAGCCGGTAATCTTCGGAAGAACTGAACCCATCATAAAAATTCTTTCACAATCAAAAAGCTACACTATTCAAAAGTGTTATATGCTATATTTTAATATGATTAAACAAACATTTCAGACATTAACGCCCAACGAAGTGGACACGGGTCGGCTATCTTGGATAAACTATAACTAAAATTCGATATTGATTTTACTATTCTCAATGAATTTTATTGCGTTTTTTTTTCAATAGGTAGAGTGATTCAAGAGAAAGGTTTATATGTATAATTATATCTAAAAAAACATTTACAGAGTGTTTAAAAAAATAGTTTTACATTTAAAATTCGATATTGACGTTACTATTGTCAACGAATGTTGATGCATTTTTTTAAATAGACAAAGTAATTCAACAGAAGGGTTTATAGGTATAATAATGTCAAAAAAGAACATATACAGAGTGTTTAAAAAAAATGATTACATTGAAAACTCGATATTGACTTTTCTATTCTCAACGGATTTTGATGGGGTTTTTTAATAGGTAGACTGATTCAAGAAAAAGGTTTATATGTATAATAATGTAAAAAAAACATATAGAGAGAGTTAAAAAAAGTTTACATTTGAAATTCGATATTGACGTTACTATGCTCAACGGACTTTAATGCGTTTTTTTAAATAGATATAGTAATTAAAGAGGAGGGTTTATATGTATAACTATGTCAAAAAAAAAACAAATAAAAAGTGTTAAAAACAGTGTACATTTAAAATTTGGTATTACTCAACGGATTGTGATGCGGTTTTTTAATAGGTAAACTGATTCAAGAGGAAGATTTATATATATATATATATATATATATATATATATATATATATATATATATATATATATATATATATATATATATATATATATATATATATATATATAAATATATAAATTAATTTAAAAAATAAACATATACAGAATGTTTAAAAAAATAGTTTACTTTAAAAATTTGATATTACTTAACGAATTTTAATGCGTTTTTTTAATAGATAAAGTGAAGAAAAAAAGGTTTAAATGTATAATAATATAAAAAACATATACAGAGTGTTTAAATAATAGTTTGCATTTAAAATTTTTGTTGACGTTACTATTGCAATTGAAAATAAAGTGTTTATAGGAACTGTGCACAGGTTTTGCATGGTTTATAAAAAAATATAGAATTGCCACACAGGGTGGGTCAGAAAGATGTTATATAAAAAAATTGTTTAAATATAAAGATTGGCAAAATAATTATTGGTATTTAAAAAATTTATTATACAGAAAGTACATTTTTAAAATTAAGTTTCTGATCACTATTCAACGGATTTTAATGCGGTTTTTTTTAATAGATAAAGTAATTTAAGAGGAAGGTTTTTATTACATAATAATATTTAAAATCTTCACGGTATAGGAAAGGAGTATTGTTTTACTGCAAAGTTAACGCGTGCGAAGCCGAGGGCAAAAGCTAGTCCTAAATAATTTTTAACCAAATTGGACGAAATTCGGTATTCAAGGGTAGTGTAAGTGCAGGGTAAAACAGCTGCACAGCTATCGGCAACGTTGTCGTTATTTTGTAAAAGCTGAAAGTTTACTCCCAACATAGGTAGAAGCAACTATAATTGTTTTTGGCAGAAGCAACGGTAGACTATGAAGTTTGACTCATAGTGGCTTTGACAGGTACCAGGTACCAAAGTTTTATAAACTGAAACCTAACTTTCGTCATTTTATAAAAGCTAAATTTTATATATGTTACTTGGGTACCTAACCAGAAGATATTTTCTCAGTCACAAGACATTTTTGACAGTTGCATCTTCTTAGCAGACAAACATTTTGGGGTTACACAATGGTCCGAGAAAGCCTAATAATTCTGTTATTTAACAACATATGACATAAAATCTCGAGTAAGAGTTGTAGAGTTTCGTAAAGGGCATATCCCTAAAATATTTTGATGAATACAAAGTGTCCCAAAAAATATTTTTTAAAAATACAAACCTAACAGCAATAATTTTTATTTGGGACACTCTGTATACATGAAAATATTTCTAGGTTCTTTTCAAATCATATAAAAGACTTTTTGACAATCTTGCTAAATAACAGAAATACTGGACTTCCTCGGACCATTAGGCAACCCCAAAATGTTTGTCTACCAAGGGGTAATTAGGTACCTAAGTAACAGATCTAAAATTCAGCTTTTACAGAATGATAAAAGTTGAGTTTGAATCCATTAACCTTTGGTACCTGTACTTGCCAAAGCCACTGTAAGTCAAACCTCATAGTCTACCATTATTTCTACCCAGGGGCGGCTGGTGCATAAGTGCTGCAGTGCTGCAGAACCACCAGAATTTTTAAGCTGCTTGTAATTTTTTTATAACATTCAATTTATCATTTAACAATTTAAATATTAAATATTCATTAAAAAAAAACTAAAATAACCAGTTTCCGGCCGAGAACTCTAGTATAATAGGCACACGCATCTTCACCCAGTGACGACACAACATAGATTACTGCGCAGTGGACCATCTTAAATAATTTTCAGTCTCTCGCGACGTTATTGCATTGACTAAACTGAGCGACTCTTTTCGGTGCGCCGCACGATTGTTTTAATCTCCTCTATGCCGAATGCACTTGTCGTTGGGCAAAATTCGGCTGCTAAAATACGTAAATTTTGGTTACTGTTGTGCGGCATTCGCGGTAGCACTTTACAGGTTATTTGGACATTTTTTAAATCGCGCGTGTGGAAGTCGACAAGTTTATATATTTTATTCGTATTTGGTTGTGTGTTTAGTGTTTATAGACAATGGATGTGGTGCATAATTTAGTGAACGTTATACGATTTTTTAAATATTCATATGAAGAGAAACTTGAACTAAAAACTAGTGGTAGACCGTTACCGGACATCGTGATTGAAGTAACCTGTGTTAGCAGAAGAAAGCCTTTTACGCTCCAGTGACAACGAAGAACGCAAAAGAAAACGCCGAAACAACAGTTGCTTTGATCACCGTATTGCTGCTTTGGAAGTATGTTATGTTATTATATATTCAGCAAAAGATAGATTTGTTTTTAGAGGTCACCTTCAAGCCGCAACACTTTTTTCATATGAACATTTTGTACAGTATTGTAATAAATTTCCTGAAGAACAATTGAATGCTACGCAACTAGCTTACCCATTGATTGACAAAGGAAGACTTAAAACTGAGCTATCAGTTATTTATTCAAGGAAAGACTGTAGAGGATTAAATGGTAGTGCACCACTTTTAAAATTTTTAATACAAAATAATTTAGAAAGCACTTTTAAAGAGACAAAAAAATGTTCTAGATATTTTAATAACTACTCCTATGTCGACATCAGACGCTGAAAGGTGTTTTTCTACACTTAAGCGATAAAGACCTTTTTTCGAAATACCATGTCACAAGATCGTTTAACTGCATTGGCCATGCTTTCCATTGAACTTTATATCAAAAATGACAGACTTAAATGACAGAGTCATTGATCGATTCGCTTCGAAGAAGGATCGTCGAATTTAAATAATAATCTCAGTTTCTAATAATTTTATTTCCGTAAATATTTTTTGTTTCCATTTTCCTTGAAACCCAGCTCTTTAATTATTGCTGCCTGCTTGCTAAATTGCCTACATAAAGATGAAACTTGATAACTGTATATCGACTTAGGATTAATTTCGATAAAATGGTGAATGCGCCGCGAATATATTATTCATTTATTTGAGTAATTTAATTGCAGAACATCTATAATATTGCCACGAGCCGCCACTGTTTCTACCTATGTTTGAAGCCTGCACTTCAAACTTTCAGATTTTACAAAGTAACGAAGGTCTGTCGCTTACGAGCTCTTGGACTATAAAGTACTAAAATGGAGTATTTTATCTTTGTGGTAACGAATAAAAACACAGGCCTTTTTTAACGGGCTAAGAAAAAAAAACTTTTTGGGTTGCATCAAGTAAAAAGTGTTTGACGATATCTAACTGCAAAAAAACCTTCGGAAAAACACAATAGCAGCTCTGAAAAATTTACGATCTGAATTTGAAACTCCGGTCTCAAATTTGGCACACTATTTAAGCGTATAAATCAATTTATAATTTGAGCAAAAATAAGTGTCGCTGGTTTAGTTTGCCAGAAATATAAAAACAAAAAGTCGGAGTCGCTTTCTGAGACTTGGAATAAAGACAATGTTGTTGAGCGTAAGGAATTGCTGATTTATCGGTTTTTGAAATTGGGTTAAATACTGTATTTTGGTCATTTTTAGAGAAGTGAAGCAAATTCACGTCCTTAAAAAGTTATTAGGATATTTTGAACATATATTCTCTAGCTTTTTATTATTGCAATGTTAGGTTGGAATTTTGCGAGTCACCTTTTAAGCATATATTTTTAACCGATTGAGCTGAAGTTTCGTATACGTTACTTAAATACCTTAAAATATAGAGAAACCGTCATATATTTTGAAAATAAATACATAACTTAAGATTCAGTTAACATAAGACAGAAAATAGTTCAAAAGTTGGAAATATTCTTAAACATAAAAATAATAGGTACTTCGTAATTTTAAACAAGTAAATAACTAACAAAAAATAATAGTTTTAAACAACTGAAATAAGTTATTTTTATCTAATATAGATAAACGACTTAATTGTAGATTGAACCATATTGTAACAAATTATTTGTTCTTAGAGCTACTGTTGTGGCACTTGGAGTTGCATAGTACTTGCTCAGAACGGCAATGGCATTTATTAGTGTTACAATAACGTTTATAATGACATAACAGAAATCCTTGTTTGGAGCCTGAAGATAAAGCTGAAGCTTTTCTTAAAATTAATGAATTGCTTGGGACATATTGATCAATAAAGTTGGAATCAGCAAAAGTAAACTCATTTCGACCATATATTCGCTCCAGTACACCTTCTTTAGTGCCTAGTTGGTACATACCAGACTCATGTACAGTTAAAACCACAGCCAAAACATTTCTTGGCGCTAGCCTGCCTCTGTCAACATCTGGGATTTACGACTCACTCTGCTTGAAGTCAAACTAACTACTAAAGTACAAACGTGAAAGGGGCACCACATTAAGAGTGGCGTCCAATTGGAAAAAATCGCACCTAAAAAGCCGTTAAATATTCAAAATAACTTAGTAACTCGTGACCTTATAGGGTGGCGCTACAAGTGCTGTTGAATAATTTATATTCCAGTGTTAAACCAGGTGGCAAGTGTGCTTTTCTCGGCAGTACCTTCTTCTATTTATTAATAGATGGCGCTCTCCTGTATAGTTTATGATTGAATTTGTAGAGTCGATAGATACCTTGTGCGCAAAATAAATAATAACGATGTATTACCGGTTTAGCAAACAGATTGTTTTTCTACTTTTTATTCTTTTAAGGCGCTAAACTATAAGCGCAGTTTATAGAGAAGATGTACCGCCAGTACCATCTTAAAAAAAATGCATATAGTGCTTTAAAAATGAAAATTACAAAAATAGCTTTTATTCATTTAAAGTAAAAAACGTATAATTTATGATAGGTACCTACTGTCAAAAGAACAAACAAAAGGGGTTTTTTCTAATTCTGATTCTTGGTTATAGTTCTGGCGGTCCTTTTGTATCTTTGTAAGTGGATTTATTTTGGCGTAACCTGCAACTTTTTTATCTTTAAAAATTCTGAGAAACGGGGCATTTATCAACTTAGCGATGTAAAGGTAATTAAAAAAAACTTTGGTTTTTACTCAACGTATACGATTTTATAATGAACACATCGGAAAATATAGGTACTGACCTACAAAAATTATATTGGGGTTTTAAGCAAGACTTACATTCTCAACGTCTCTTATGCTCAGGTATGTAGGTAAAGGCTGATGTTCAGTAAGTGGACGTATTGCAACGCATTTTTTCGCCTGGCTAGTGAATAAATCAGACTACGTCCAATTAGGACGTACGGCGAAGAATTTCTGTGTTTTAAGAAATAAGCCCAAGCAACACAGAATCCTCTAATAAACGTTTAATTACGTATATACCACTAGTATATTTTTAGTTTATTTCTAACCTTTAATATAGGTTAAAATGTCCGCCTAATATAGGTGTATTAATATTGCAGTACTATCCAAATTTTAGACGTTGAAAGTATACGTTTATTTATAATATAAAATGAGCAATTAAAAAGCGGTTTCTAATAAACCCTATAAATTGGTATATAATATACAAAACTGTAACGTTTACTAAACACGTTAAAAAGTCTTAAATTTTATACGTTTATATTTAGAATAAATTTTACATTAAAAAAGCCATATGAAATAAATCAAATATTGACGTATACGAAAAACGTTTATTTTGTATGTATAATATAGGTATATGTATTAGGTAATACATTCGTTTAGGCTTACTAAATCTAAAAAAAAAATAAAAAATAAAATAACAAATTCACAAATCAAAAGGACGCAACTGGTAACACTTAACACTGCACTCTAATAAATAAAAGTAATAAAAAACACAACAAAAACTGTATAGAACATAAAAAAACAGTTGAAACTTAAAAAAATTCTAGAATCAAACATAATAATAGAGTCTTTCACGTTTTGGCATTACGGTATCGCTGTTTGGACAGTTTAAGCCAATCTTGGCATGCCTGTCCGATAGCTTTGTCTGTGAGTTCTCCGACAAATGCAACTCGCTGCACCTGGTCCTTACCTTGAAATGAAATTTTGACCGCTTCTGTAAAAAAAAGAAAAACCAAAGTCACTAAAAAGTACAGGTGATCTTAGTGTTTTTTGCATAATAAATTAATTGTTAGGGTAGATTAAAGATACGCCCAAACCAACGCGGGATGCGGGAACGGGACGGGGGCGAAACGGATGCAGAACCTATTTCTACAGCGAGATATGAATATATTTACACCAACGCGTTGTGAATACATACATATATCCCGCTGTGGAAATAGGTCCCGCATCATAAAACAATACTCCTATATCCATGCATTCCCGCATTTTAAGGTCTTTATTGTAATTGATTGGTTTTGTTTGTATTATTTTTTAGGTCTGATGATGCTCTTAGGAGCGAAACACATGTCACCATTTAACGGTTAATTAGTAAAAAGTATTAAGACCGAGACTTTTTGTTGTTTTCTTTTGATATGTTATATCAGGTCTCATTGAGAATATGGACGACTTCTTTCAACCCAAACATTTCTAAGAAAATTAAAAATAATACTAAAATAGTACACAATACACGTAAATTAAAGCGTATATATTAGACGTTTATAAATGGTGTATTAAAAACGTATAATAGACCATTAAATAACCAAGATATATTTCAATAATTTTTATTTTAGTGTACTAAAAATTAAAACAAAACAGAGGTGTAAGGTGTGACATTCACCTAATCCAAGTGTTTGAGCCATAATCATTCCTTATAAATAAGGTATAATAGGGGTTGAGAGATCAAAACGAAAATTTCCGCAACAGGTTCAGCGGCCATTCTTGCCGACTTCATCAAATAAAACATCAACAATTCTTATCTAATATTATATGTAATATGTATAACTATTGAATTGATATGAGTGCAATTAAAATAAAGGTAAAAAGTAGGTACTTACTTTATTAGCAATCCGAAAAACAATGCACTGCACAATATCTTACAACAAGAAGCCGGCCGGACGTTTTGTTTAATAAGTCACTTCGTCGAAGGTTAGTTTCAAAGCCGAGGAGAAAAGCGACTGCCGCGCATCACATGTCGTTATTGTAAGGCTGTTATTGGCTGTTATTGGAATAATGCCGAACGGATGAGTAAATTTTGTAGATTATTGGTACGTTTACTTTTAGGGAATTTTAGACAATATTATTTATATACAGCACAAAGTCAAATATTTGCAAATATTAACATCAAATTAAAATTATGAAAATATTATTACTAAACCAATGATATTGTCATAGGAGAATGATAATAATGATTTTAAAGCAATAATAGTTAGTTTTCTAATAAAAAATAATCTATAATAGACGTAGATTATGCTTTAGTTTCACACGTTGAAATTTCAGTAAATAGTAAGAAAAAAAAACGTTTTTAAAATACTCGAAAATAAGAGTGTTTCATGAGATTATCATTAATAGTTCCAAACTATAAACATATTTTTGTGCATTTTTAAAACACGCACATAAATGAGACCATAATATAAAGTAAAATATTTTTTAAAAATTTTATGATATTAAAAGATGATATGACATACGTTGAATATACGATTAAAATATGCACGTGTTTAAAAAATGTCTAATAGAGGTGTAATAAATATACCAAAACCAAAAATACACGACAATATCGTTTAATAAACGTTTATTAAACGAAAAGGCAAATTCTTGTGTTGCTTGGGAGCCCGGCCCAGCTAGCGTTCACCAGGTGGGTCGAATCGCAACCTATTTTCCGCCTGGCTTGTAAACAGAGTGCGTCCATTAGAAGCACGTTGTATCGGGAAATACGACAGAGGATTTTTTGCTTCCTAGGCGGATTTCTCGAACGGTACACTGCACAAGGGCCTAGACAGAATTTGGTTGATGGGAAATAGTCAAGATTAGGGATGCCATCCGTCCCGATATATCAGGACTGTCACCGTTATTAGACCCTATGTCCCCACATCCCGATATGGAATAACCCAAGCATCAAAGCTGACGTCTCTTTTTAGTCATTTTTGGTCAGCAAAGACATCATTAACCAGGATTCAGACGGTCATGCACAACTGTCACTGTCACATTTGTATAAAAACTCAATATATTTTGTTATACACACAACCATATTTACGCGCTAGCATTAACTTTTATACATGATGACAACTAAAATTATTGGTCTTATTTTTCTGTTATATGATATTCCGGTTGGATTGTGACTCGAATCATATAATGACCCAAAATTTTTCTGTCGGGTTAAATTTTTATGAGCTGGTTAACAAAAAATGACGTCGAAGAGACGTCACTTTAACGACGTCAAAAATAGGTCAGTAATATGATGTTAAAATGACGTCATAATTTTGGTCCGATGACGTCTTATGACTTATGACCAAAAATGCGACCAAAAAATTACGTCCTAATGACGTTAGCTTTCTGCTTGGGAATATATGTAATTTTCTAAAAACTCCTTTATCTGTTATTACACAAAAAAAAGAGTGATCATTATACCAAAAATCAGAATTTATTAAATCATGTAAGTACTTTTATTTTTAATTTTTTTACATTATATCAATTCGGAGAGATTTTTTCATTAATGGCAAGTCAACGGACCGACGAAATGAATCAACTATTGGCAGAATCTGTCGAAGCAATTCTGCAATATCAGTACAATTTTAAAATGTTACTAAATTTTATAAATATATTAAAACACAAAATGAAGGGGAATATAGTGAAAATAGGATTAGTTTAAATTTTAACTTTGATAATGGATATCTCGAGCACGAAACGTTTCCGCCAAAAATTCTTTCAGATTGTGCTTAGCGCTCCAAAAAAACAAAATTTCGATAAAAATTAGAGTTGCCGCAAGTTTGCAAATTGTTTTGTTGGTCGTCAAAAAATTTTCATGAGCATGTGACGGGGGGGGCGCCTTTTCATTATTATAGCCTAGGGCAGTCACAAGTCTTAATCAGCCGCTGCAAATCTGAAAGAATTTTTAGTCCAACATCATTAGTCAAAGTCATTTCTTGATTGAAAGCTAAATTGGTAAATTTCCACCTCTAACAACCCCATTTTTATATTGACTTTACCCGTTATTTCCGCCATGAAATTGCAAAGCTTTACTTTCAATCATTTCAATCGGCGCCAAGGCTACTGCGATTGAAAGGAAAGCTTTACAATTTTATGGAAAAAATGGGTAAAATAAATAGAAAAATGGGGTTAAAACTAAAAATTCTTTCAGATTCGTAATCAGCGCCCCAAAAATCCCTGGTAAACCAAATTTCATTAAAATCCGGTTTGGAAATAATTACCAAATATTAATTAAAAAACGTTTTAGCAAACATATTATATTCTATTTCGCGTTCCTAAAATGTTTTAATAACATATTTTTACCTATTTTATGTTTTTTTGTTATAATTTCATTCTAATAAATAAATTACAATCATATTTTACTTCTTTGGATTTAAACCCAATAATGATTTCAAAAATGTAACTATTTAATCAAAATGGCAACACTGAAAAATAAAAATTCCAACAACATTGTATTGTCGGTAAGTAACAAAGAAGTATTTCATCCAATGAGATTTCACCGTACCATCCATCGATCGAAATATTTTTATTTGCGTGATTTTGAATTTACAAACGCGTAGTTCGTCATTCGCTTTTAAATACAAATAAGTGTTTTAAATTTTTTTACCCCTTTATGGGCAATATGCATGAGTGTCTTTTTACAATATATTAGAGGATACAAGATACAACCCGATACAACAACACTCGGTACGAAAGTTTTTCTTTTTCGCTGATGGTGGTAGTTTTGTCGGTAGTTTTATTTGTTTCGTATTATATTTTTTTGTGTGGTTTTAAAAGTTTTCTTTACCATGCCTAAAACATTTTCCAAGGTTTCAAAAAGGAATAAAGCCGCGATAAGTGCGCGAAGGCGTTGGGAAAGAAGGATGTAAGTACCTATAAAATATGAGGAGGGCTAGTTTCAAAGTATAAAAACTCCAATATTACAATATTTTTAAAGTTTTAATACTCTGTTATGGATGTAGTCATGGTCCAAAAAATAATTTACTTAAATTTAGCGCTGAAAAATATAACTATTGGGGCATTTATGCATATAATTATTTTACTGCCTGCTTTATTTTACACTTTAAAACTAGCGTTCCTCCCCACATTATTAATTTATTTATAAGTAGGTAGCTTAATTTATAAACTTGTCATATCGTTGCTTATGGCGTTTAATTATAATCATTTTATAAACGCCGTCGCCGCATTTGGCTTGTTTGTCTTGTCCAAGTTTTAACCTTTGGCGTTGGTCGTTCCTAAACGTTTGTGATCGACCAATATGATTGTTTTAACAAGTTACCAACTGCGGGAAACGGCAACAACAATGATAAAACAAGTTCTAATTGAAAAATCATAAATGGCCATTGAGCAAACAAGTTTTTCTGCCTGCATATAAAAATATGTTAAAAATATTTTTTGAGTAAATACACTAATATGTAGGGCCGTCTGTCTTTAACCTCTCCCCCTCCCCTAACAGGGCACTTTAAAATTGGAGAACCCATTGATCGTAAGGCCCTGGGCACTTGCTTAAAGTGACCAGTGAAAAAGGCGTCCTTGGATACCTATATGTGATCTTTTAACAAGTTTAGGTCATTTACCGATTTAAAATTTAAAAGACTTAAACATTTTGGAACACAACAGTTACAAGTACTGTATAATTAGAACTAGGTAGTTTTTATACTTCTTGTGTAAAAATACAAGGATCTAACACAACTTAGTTAAGTTGAAAATTTAATTGTTGGTGAGATATAGAATGTTAAAACTTTTTTTTAGTTATTTTTAAATACTTATTTTATTTAATATTTCAAATTTTTGTACAACATTCGGTGTTAAGGGTTTTTTAAAGTAAGGAATCGAAATGTAGAAGGTTCTACTTGCAGTCCTTTGCTTATGTTTAAAGTGTCATTTTACAAGTAAATTTTTATTTATAATATTTTTTTAATAGTGTTTTTGAGATATTTCAGATTAAGTGTTTTATTTCTCGTCATAAATTGTATTTGCCCACCTTTACGCTTTGTCTGGACCACCCGGGTGTCTCTAAAGGTCTGTACAAATTGGTACCACAATTTCCTTGCGCCAAAATACAACTATTTGACGCAATTTAGCCTACTTGAAAAGTTGATCGTTTGCGAGATACAGCGTGTCAATGTAAAAAATTAAATAAAAATTTGACACCCTGTATCTTGCAAACGAGCAACTTTCTCGACTAAGGTTAATTGTATTAGAGCATTTTGTATTTTGGTCCAAAGAATTTGTGGTAGCATTTTGTACTGACGCGACGTTTTGGAGAGTACCAGCTGGCTTAGCTAGATAAAGCGTGCAATGGAAAACTTTTGTAACTATGGGATAAACCATTTTATCTAAAATATCTTAGGAATGGTTGCTCATAGCGAAATTTATCACATTCACCTTTTTTGTGTAATAAATGTGACAAAATAAAAATTATTTTCTAGAATCATAATATACTGAGGCAAAAAAAAGTAATCACACTTTGAACATAAGCTAGAGACTGCAGGTGCCTCCATTGAAATTTTACGACAAAACATTAGCATATTTTGATTTCCGAAAATCTTCCATAATACATAAAACATTTAAAAACAACTTAAATAAAATAAAATAAAAACTTTGACACCCTTTAACTCACCAACAATCAAATTTTTGACAAAGGTAAATTGCTATTGGCTATAGATCGTTATCTTTTGACCCAGGGAATTTGTGAAATCATTTTGTACAGGACTTTTAGAGACACCCTGTATATTTTTTTCACTTTTAGATCTTTCAACTCTACAACAGCATGTACTTCTGGGGATAATGTACAATGTTTCCCAACAACTTCAGTTTCAGTTGTTTTCGATAAACCAGATAAAGCATCCCCATCAAGATTAGAACAAAGTGCAACAAAACTAGCACAGAGTTTTACTGACTCGGAATGGGAAGCAGATGTTTTTAAATCAAAGTAAGGGACTTTTTAAATGATATTTAATATAGTATTTTATTTCATTATTTATAATAAATACCATCATTAAAGTCATCAAAGCCTTAATCTCTACAACTAAGTAGGAAATATGTCTTCAAATAGACCCCATTTATCTTGATGTTTATTTTATTGTATCTTAGTGTGATTCAAACGCAATTCTTAAGAAAAAATTTACACATTTAAACAAAACTCGTAACTTATTCGAAATTTAAAAATAGTCCTAATGCATTACAGTTCTGCCCCCAAAAGACTTAAAGAAAGTTTGTTATTTTTAAAATATTTACATTTATCATCATATTTAAGGGGCAATCCATGTAACAGGTTAAAAAAATATATTTTTTTATTTGTTGTAAAATGCTAGGCATAATGTACATATCTAAAAGTTTTAAATTTATTTTTATATGAGGTGATCTGATTGTGTTAACTGTGTTGCCGCAACTCCTTGCACTCTTATATCCCTACAAATGGAAAATTAGTTTTAAAAAAATGTTGTAAACGAAACTGAGATCAATGTTTTGATTTTTTTAGGTAGGCAATAAGGATAAACTGTATGGGTATTTTTAAAAAATAAACATTATTTTTTTACAAATGGTTTTCAGAATTGATAATTGGAGTAGAACTTCATATCCAAGTATGCATGATTCCAAAATTTATAAGGAACCTGGTATATTATCTCCAATTGAGGTTGACAGGTATGTATACTTTGGGCACATTATATTGATAATGAATGTCTACGTAAGTTGGCATCATATTGGAAACTTTTTTATTATTAATGAAAAAAAAGTTATTATTTATAAAAAGTTCTACATGGTCCAAAACCTAATATGAAATCAACAGATTTTAAATTATGTCAGTCATCTACGAGGTTTGGCCAAAAATATATTTTTGCTTAGGAGTAAAATACCTGTATTTTTGCTAATATCGAAAATTGTTATAAAGAAAAGATGTTTAGAATTATAATTTACCTTTAAATATGCAACTTTGTGTATTTCCAAAAAAAAAACCTTTTTTTTCTGCGATAATCGTGAAAATTTCGGAGACATTACATATTTTGTCATTTATGACTGATATTGAGTTAGATAGTAGGCCATGAAAAAAGTAATTATGTTTTACTTTAAACAATCTTGTTATAACTTTTGTTTTCTATTGACTGCAATGACGGGAAACTATTTTTATTAATAATTTATTAACGCAAATGGGGGTAAAAAAATCCAATTTTTTGGTATTTTAAAGTTATTTTGTTAATATTTTGCCCTAGAAACTTTTTTATCAGGTTTTATTAAAACGTTAATATTTAATGTAAGAAACAACCATTATTTTTTATATTAGTAAATTATAGATAATCATGCAAAACAAATGCCAGCTTTTTGCTAAAAGGGTTAAATTTAGCTTGTGTTTTATTTTTCACGGCCATCTTTTACTAACCTGATCAAAATGTTTTTAGGGCAAAATATTATCAATATAATTTAAAATACTTATAAAATTAAAATAGGAGTATTTTTACCTTTATTTGCGTTATTAAATTATTAATAAAAATGGTTTCCCGTCATTGCAGTCCATAAAAACAAAAGTAATAACAATACAGAATCAGCTAAATGAAGTCGTTCATAGGCAATGTGTGGAAAGGAGACGGTCTAACGCGAATGCCGGCATGTAAACATGTCGGATAGGATGACTAATCGTACTTCCTTTGTTGTTGATTTGCTGGCCGATATATACCTTTACGCTGCCCACAGACGTGCAGGTGTACCCACGGTCTACCGTGGGTAGACCTGTACAGTTTTTTATTCAGGTAGACCTGAGACCTGAGCGTGTGTGGAACAATCAGGTATAACTGTACAGTTTTAACTGCACAGTTTTTTTCTCCGGTCGGCCGAAACACTACTCGGGTAGACCTGAGACCTGAGCGTGTGTGGGGCAATCAGGTTTAACTGCACAGTTTTTTTCCTTCGGTCGGCCGTAAACAGATTTTTTTAATGAATAATAAAGTTTAACAGGTAAAGGATATAATAATTAAAAATTATATAATTTAAATAAATGTTTAGGTTAAATGACAAATACGGTATTGCTGTGCCACAATATATGTAAATAGTTTCGTTTTATTTTATTGTTTTTTTATGATTCTTTTTAAGAATAAAATAGTTCTTATTGAGGCTTTTAAATACTTTCCTTTTTTGATAAAATGTATTATACAGGGTATACTATATTCGATGTTTAGTACAATGATCTTGAAAACCGCTGCCGCTACAGAGATGGATAGAAGAGAAAAGAACTGTATTTTTTAGTGCTTAGTTTAAATCGCTTTTTATTTCGTTAAGAATAATCATGGCTTACTGGATATTTCCAAAAAACCGTTTGGTCCACTTTTTTTCTTCCGTAGCTCAGTTAATATTTGAAATAGAAAAAAAGTGTAAATAGGGAACTTGTAGATAACTATCTTCTTACTAGAAAGGTATAACTCGGTATTTAATTTAATAGTCCGTTTTTGACCTACGACATTACCTATATATATATATATATATATATATATATATATATATATATATATATATATATATATATATATATATAATTAAATTCACCTTGGTAAGTCTTAAAATTGTAAAGGAGACGATTGTGTTCTCTTTAGTTTCAGTTTTGTCAATAGAGAGTATACAATGTGCTTTTTCTTTGCTTTACAGAAGCCCTGAAGAAGGAATAAAGATTTCCGAAAGCTAGGCTAACAAAAAGAGTTTTACTTAACGGCCCCAAACAACCACTGACTGCAACCTACTAACTCTAACCTCTTGGGTTAAAATTTCCTTTTTTCTAACTAGTTTCAGTCACGAAACTACCCCTCCTTTTTTATATATATATATATATATATATATATATATATATTTATAAGAGTAATTTTTCTTGGATTTAGGTCATAAGAAAATAACGGTGTTGAAGAAAAGAAAAAAATCGCTGCAGGATATACAAGGTGGTTTAAAATTGCGAAATATAACTTTGAAAGAAAAAGAATATATTTTTGATACTACCTACTATTCTAATAGTAAGTAATAATAATTAAAAATAAAAAAAGTAATTAAAAGTTTAAAATAATTTTTTTCCATTGATTATGGTTTCTGGAATAACCTAAGGTTAACGTAAAAAGAAGAAATTAAAAATATTTTTTACAATTACGTAGAAAGAAAAGAGATTTTTTAAAATAAAAGCGTTAAAAAGAACCGCCTTATGATATACAGGGAGATTCAAAATTACGAAAATGGTATTTTGCCAATATAAAAAAATCTGTTATGAATATTTTTGTAAGTACTTACTTATTTAAATACTAACACGTAATAGAAATTTTATTTTTTTGTTAAATAAATCGTTACCCTTTGGATAATATTTACATGCATTTTAACTTAACTTAATAATGTTTGCATATGTGAAGATTATTTTAGTTAACACTTAATTTTCCCGAGTAATCATAAATGATAAAAAATGTATAAAACTTACTTTTTAATGCTTTTGTATTAGGTAGTTTCCAAATATATTTTTCAATTTTTATTTTTTTTTTTGATTTTTAAAAATTTATTTTTGCGATTTTGAACCACCCTGTATATCATAGGGCATTTTTAATATGGCTTTTAGCTTTTTAGACAAAGATTTTTTTGTTTCGTAATAATAAAAATAAAAAATTTAGAGGTAGAGTTAAAAGTCCATTCGTGGACACACTGTAAAGGCCCAAAATAACATTATTTTCAAAATACAGCGTGTTGAAATTTTTAAAAATATTTAGAGTTTTATTATCTTACATATTCTTCATTCGGTTTCGATTGGGCTGTCTTCTATATTCATATTTTCTTTGCTTAAAAAAATACATTTGTTTTGTCATTAAGTTTTTTTTTGATCTCACTTACTTTATAAGAAAACGAAAATAAAATTAACCTAATATCTTGCCTCTGGAAACCCAAAGACATTGAAAAAATTTAAAAGACACCTGATTCATTAAAAGTCGTTAGTTTAAATGTTATTGTTATTTTCTTTAAAATTTGTTATTACTTTCACATAGTGATATGCAATTAGTGTAAGATTCGAATAAGAAGCGACCTTTCCCCATCTATTGTCGTTCAAACACTTTTTTATATATTTGAAACAAAAAACCGCTATTGGTTGGCTAAAAAGTTATGGTAAAGTCTATAATTAATAAAACAAACTAATAACTTTTACCTTTTTAAGTATAGGTCCGAGTTGGAAGTATAATCTCAACTTTCAATTTTATTATCTTACAAAACAACCTTTAATTTTTTACCGTAAATTGGGAAACACCCTATATGCACTCCGGACTACCGGAGAGAAAAACTGCGCACACACAAGCTTTTATTTATGGGATACCTTGTATATTACATTTATTTTATTTTAGTATTTTTTATTACATTTAAATTATATTTATAATCATTAAGTTATTAAATGAAGTTTACCTATAGTTTATTCTTTTTAATTAAAAAAACAACCCAAAAATGTTTTGCATTGTTTAAAAAATTCTGCTGCCATAATCAATACCATTGTATTTTTTCAATTACAAATAAACCAGTTCAACCTCGAGTTCACAAAGTATGCAGGCTTCAGTCGCCTTTTAAAATAAACAGGTTAAAAAAACTTTACAACCTCTACGGTCGACCTGCGTGTCTGTGGCGGCTACAAAGGGGTATTTTTGATTTTACTTCGGTCGCCTGAACAGGTTAAAAAACTGTACAGTTTTGCCCACACACACACAGTTCTACCTGAATAAAAACTGTACGGGTCTACCGTGGGCAGACCGTGGGTACACCTGCACGTCTGTGGGCAGCGTTAACTATTGCCAATATAGTATATTACATTAATTCTTGTAGCTTGTTAGTTGAATTATGATTAAGGTAAAACACCCAAAGGTTGACACATTAAGAGAAAAAATTTCATGTTAAATTATTTTTTTACAAATTTTTGTATTTTTAATGGTTCTTCTGGTATGAAAAAGTTAACTTGCTTATCACTTTATAATGTATATGTTTCAAAATTATCTAGCAAGCTATATTTAAAAAATATACCCAAATCTTTAAGCCCGGGTTTTTCACTAAAGATTGACATGCCAAAAAGTCAGAGCTCTAAAGATAGACAGGCCTTTGGACTAAAGATTGACAATTACATATTTTGCTCCACTTCTTTTATATTAATTAATATTTAAGAGTTAAATTAATATAAATTAGTGTATTTTAAAAACACTTTTGTTTTCTATAGTTCCGAAAATGCCATGATAAAATTAAGAAGTAAAGATCTGTACATGTACTTAAAATGCCCATTTATTGACATATTTAAATCCAATAGTTGACACATCTGTAAATAACATTAAAATTAAAAACAAAATTATCTTAGCTAACTTAAATTATACAGAAATGCTAATTAAATACTAGTATATATAATACTTAAGAAAAGGAAATTTTTGAAAAACATAAAAACGAAATAATTACTAAATAGCTAAACTACAGATACAATTTCCTAGAACTGGTAAAAGTAACTATCCATCGACGTTTAATTCTTTATTGAATTGGTACTTAAAACGATGGCCAGCAATTTTCATTTGGGGAATCTTTTTTTTCCAGGAAATGTTACCAGGACATAATAATTTTTTCTAAAGCTTTCTGCTTCTTGTTTGGTCAGTGATTCTGTCATAACCTGATCATATTGTAGAATTTCTGAAGAACTTATTTTATCATCAGTATCAAAAGCTTGCTATTCTTCCGTTGTGTCAGAATCAGACGTGATATTATGATTAAATATATGAATTCATTTTATTCCCAAACAGCACAAACTTTCCATTGAGCAATCCCCCATATAAGTAAAGCATGCATCCACACTATTTCTTGACCTTGCTGCAGAGCTGGGCTACACAACCAAACAGTGGTTAAGCTGTGGAGCGGACATAAAGCATCGCGAGACCCATGCTTTACTTGTATGGGGGATTGCCCAGTGGAAAGTTTGTGCGATTTGGGTTTCTTCTTGTTTTTTTCTTCTTTATACCATTTTTTCTTGATGACGTTTTCTAGCATTTCTTTTTTCTTTTGTCTCTTTTCTGTTCTAAGGCTGCTTCCATATCTTTAGGTGAGTATTTTAGCAACTGGCGTTTTTTTGGGCCATTTTCGATAAATCCAATAATTCTGAAAATTGATAAATGCAAATCTAAAAAGATCTAATGGTTGACATTACAATACCAAAAGTTGACAGGGGGTGTCATCCAATAGTTCTGATTGAACAAATTTACTAAAACTTGTATTCCTAGAAACGGAAAAACTAGTGTAAATGAGGGAGAAAAAACAGCTAAACATGAAAAACCTCCATAGAATCAAAAGTTGACACCCGGTGTCAATCTTTAAAACTTTCTACTTTTTAGGTACCAGTGGTTGACTTTCCCCAATATCATAACAATAAACGATTTATGGCGTAATTCTATTAAAAAACTAAAGTTTTAAAGTTTAAGCATGCTACAGTTTAAAAAAACATATCAGTCTATGCTCTTACCTTAGCTATGAAGCACCAAACCTAATTCATTTCTTAACAAAAATCATTAGAATTGGTAGAAACAGGTCAAGACACATGTAAGCACCAACTTAAAAATGTGAAATATGGAAATAAATTAACCTATAAATATGAGGTTTTTAACGCTCAATGCAGATAGCACTAGCGTTTATTTTCTAATTATATATACTCTATAAACATTGAAAATTTGTTAATATACTGTATATTGCACATAAGTGTCAATCTTTAGTCCACTGTCAATATTTGGGTATTTTACCTTAAATAAATAAAAAAAAAATGAGTAGTGATAAAAAAATGGATATATATGTACTACTAAAACTTATGCGACCTACATACATACACAGAGTGCTCGGTATTGAATGTGTCATAGAGAAATCACATATTTAATTATTTATTTTATTAAACAAAACAAAGCACAAACATGTCAGTAACGTTTATTACAATTGATTTTAAAAAGTTTTGTTGCATGAAAACAAAAAGTTTTACTGCAAATCCCAAAAACATTCATTCAATCATTCACTATATGTAGGTATCATCCCTAAATCACCCTCTGTAAATATATATTTTAGGACTGGACAGCTTCACTATGGAGATCTATGGAAAGAGCGGGTGTTAGAGAAAAAGAAATAGCCATAGAAAGGAATCAGATTTCGTCTGACAATGTACCATGGATAACGGTGTACCTCGATGGTTCATGGCCTAAAAGATCTTATGGTACCAACTACAATGCGCTTTCTGGAATGGCTGTAATTATTGGGAAAAATACTGGTGCATTTCACAAAGTATTTCTAATATGTTTTATGTATGGAGTGGTACCTTTTCAATGAATTTTTAAATAAATCTAATGGTCCTTTTTTTGGTTTGAATTTTAAACTATCTGCAACCGTACAACGGTAAAAAATTTAATCAATATAACATCGACAAATTTTTAATTTTAAAAATCTCGCTCAAATGCATCTTACAGGGAAGAACTTTCAGCAAGTGTTTACTATAATTTTAACCCCTTGAAGCCTACCAGTGGCTACAAATGCAACAGATTAAATATCCACCTCTTTTTTCCACGCATATTTATAGGGTCCAATACATATACAAACAATATAATATATTTCTTTATAGATACAGTTCAGGTCTAAAACAAAATTTTGCTAAAATCTCGTTTATTACGTGCGACTGCGACATGCCGAAGGTTTTTTTAAACTTCTTGCTCAGAATTTCCAATCCAAAACTCCACATCTCCGAAAAACATCTACCGTCCATTTTTTTCGTCCTCCTACTTTAACTAAGTCAAAGTAAAATCCGATTCCCCCTACTTTTTCTCTCTCAGTTTAATAGCTACTTTAGACAAAATATAATATTGTGAATTTTTTCCAAAGAGTAAATCAACTTGCAACTTACGTCCAAACTTTTTGCATTTCCTTTTACTTTGTTTCAGCTTACTGATAACCATTTTAAAATCTTTGTCGTTGCAAAAATAAAAAAAAGCATATAGCATTCCTGATTAGTGTAGCTTTCTGATTGTGAAAGAATTTTCATGATCGGTTCAGTATTTCCGAAAATTAGCCCTTACAAACAATCAAAGTAACAAACTTTACCTCTTTATTTATAACATTAGTATATAAATTAGTAATATAAAACAAAATATAAATAAATATCAAAGAAAAAATTTACTAAAAATAGGTAAATTAGTTGCTTTTTTCTTATCTATTAAAAAAAAGAAATCTGCATACGCAGAGAACCGAACCCGGGACGCTCGCGTGACAGGCGAGCATTCTACCACTGGACTACTGGTGCTTATACATGCAGTTACAAATTTTACCTCTTTATATTATTTGTATAGATTGATATATACTCCTGAATAGTGTAGCTTTCTGATTGTGAAATTATTTTTATTGTCGGTTCAGTATTTCCGAAGATTAGCGGCTACAAACAAACAAACAAAGATATAAACTTTACCTCTTTATAATATTAGTTTAAATTAGGATGGTTTTTTTGGACGTTTTTTTTAAAATTTCTTTTAAAAAGTGAAAATGGTTAATTTTGCAGCTAGGCTAGTTCTGCTCCAAGATACGATATGATATAACAATACTATTTATTTATACTAAACAATTTAAATATTTTCTTATTCATAATATAATAAAGCTACATTAAGACAATACTTTAAATTTGTTTTATTTTGACTTTATCCTGTCTAAAACGAAAAAAAAATGAATTATTGTGATTTAAATCTTTCTTTCACTAAAGTGTTTATTACTGAATGTAGTACCGTACTTTCTTTTAGATAGGAAAAAGTCCAAGTGCTACCAGATCGCCTGGCATCACAATAATACTCCCAAATCCCAATCCCCAAAGTAGCAATTAGTGCCGAGCCCAATAGTTCAGAAAAGTTTTTTTCCTTTGTTTACATTTAGTCAAAAAAGTGTGGTAATGAAAGAAAAACGGTTTTATTCCCTAGGGATTAAATCCGTTTTCTATTAAGTATTTCAAAAATAATATTGATTCGAAAAAACGTAGGGCATACTATTTTTTTCTTCAAAATAATTCAATACAAATCTTGTTTGAATGCCACTGGTATTTTTTTTAATTAAACGGCAAAAAGGTAATATAATGGTCAAAAAAGTGTACGAAATTTTCTAGAAATATCTGGAGTGGTAGTTATGATAAAAGCATTTTTTTACACTTCCTATGGGGAGAAAATATTTCTTAAAAGTTTTTCTATGCTGACTTGCCCAACACTCTTACAAAAAAAAAAATAATAAAACAACCAAGAACATGATTGAAAAACATTATTCCTTAGGCGTAATTACACCACCTAGGGGTTAAATAATATATTTGTTTGTCAACAAGTAATGGATGTGTGTAAAAGCAAAATTTTTGAAAAAATATGGTTGGAGGTATATAAGTTTTTTTTAAAGGGAAGTTCTTCCCCTGCTAGTCAGCCCTTATAATAAAGGGTGCGTTTTTAAAACTTGGGAATCTTAAGTCGCAAAACCCCTCATGCGGCACCTCTCTGAAAAGCTTATAAAAATTGTTTTTCATTGGTCGAAACGAAGTTGGGGTAAAATCAAATGCTACACTTAAATTTTTTTAAAATTACATTTTATTATTCATAAAAATACCAGAAAGTGTCAATAAATATAAAATTAACTTAAAGTTAAGATAATACTCCCTGTAGAGCTACCCGCCCCTATAAAAGTTCTGATTACACAACCACAACCAAGACCAGTTGCTATTACTTTTTCTCGAGTTCAGAAACAACTACGCCAAATTTCTTCGGGTTAGTTCTACAGGGAGAAATATTTAAATTTATTATTCATTTTACATTAACCTATTTGAACATTTTCTGGTATTCTTTAAAAATAATAAATATAAGATTTAAAGGTTTCCATTTCTGCCACAATTAGTAAAAATTGCACGTAAAACCATGTGTGTGGTAAACTCGTCCGACAAAAAAGTGACGCGTTTGCCCAGTTCGACACTTGAAACATGTAAAAAATTGAAAGGCTGGGTTAAAGCGCCCCTTGCAGATTCGACAAAGGACCCTACCCCCTAAAATGGGTTTTAAAGGGGTTATTAATATGAAGTCGATTTCATTGCTGGTTCAGGCACTAATATAATTTGCCGTTCAGCACTACCGATACCGATGCGTACGTGTGAATTTGTAAGAGTTATTTTGAGGTTAAGGAAAATACAAGTTTTTATGATGCATAAAGACTATTTGGATAATAAATTTAGTGAAGTATTTTGTACACCACTAACAAGAACAATAATTTGTGCAATAATTAGTTATCCAATCAATGGAAAAATTAGCATAATTTGTGCAATAATCAGTTATCCAATCAAAGGAAAAATTAGCAAAATGTACATATCACATTGTCATCATATATATTTTTGTGCTACGCAAAAAGTACACAACAATCATCAAGAAAACAAAATATAACGTAGCAAGATTTTGTTAGGGACACTGTATATGTCACGTCGATTTTAAATTATTTTTAACCATTACTGAATTTCCAAAAAACGTTACAGATATCTGTCTAGATCTATCGTGTCGCCCCCTGGAAGATAGGTACTGAACATTCTAATGATTTACATGTTGCCTAACCACGTTAGGCGCGTCCTCAAAATGGCCGAAAAAACCTACCATATGATCAAAATTTTACTAGATTCTAATTTTTGTCCAAAATAAAAGATTTTTAGGTCCACATTTCGTAAATATTATCACTAAAATATTGTCTTGGACGCTAGCTATATTTAATTGGATTCTGTGACAAAAAGTTCAAAATTGTTGTTATTTCATTTGTTAATAACTCCGTTATTTAACAATATTTAGGAATAAAAAATAGCTCACGGCCGAGCCTAAAGTTTTATTTATTTATTATAAACCTTAAAACCCATAAAACTTTGGTATTTTTTAAAAAATTATCCTCGCGCAACATCCTGCAAGACGATTTTCATTTGACTCCCCTCTTAAAAAAACTAGTTAAGACAGGAAGAATCCGGTGTTCGATTGATTTAAACCATCCACTTTGCGTTGTGGTCGCTTCTAAAATGACCACGACGCGTTGCGGTCATAAGTTCACGACCATAAAACGAAAACTTATTTAATTTCGGTGTTTGGTCATTTACCTTCGTCCATAACGCGTTGTGTGCGTTATTTCCGCTCATTGAGCGTTTCCGATATTTGTGCGTAACATATACACTACTGCCTGCTCCGGATGGATTACCAATGGTTATAACTTGCGCAAAATAAAATCAATTTTACATGGGCGACAAAAACAGGTTTCTGCACCCGTCGCCTCTGTAGGTAGATGCGCGTGTACTGACGAACTAACGAGTAGATTTTTATCAACGCTCTCTGGCATTCTCGTTCGGAGCACGGGGATTTTGATGAGGGACGATCTGCCACTATCATATTTGGCCATGGCCACGGCGAGACCATAAAAATCCCAAAATGCTGCCAGTCACTGAAAGAAAAAAAAGTCGCCGATTTTGATGAAACGGCAATATGTTATAGTACCTCAAAAAATAAGAGATGCGTATTATATGCATTAAACACTTTAAAGGGGTGAAATGCACCTCTAAAATCATCCCTTATTTATTTTTTTTTCAAATACCCTTTGAAAAAGTTAATAGAGATTGATAGAATTTCCGATAATATCCATAAATTCATGGTTTTAATTTTGTTACTCACAATTCATTTTCAAGATATTAAAAAAAACCTTTTTAACGTGAATTTGTTGTCATTATTGCCAAGTTGTTCATAAACTCTTCCATTCCAGTTGTCTTCTTTTTTGTAAAATATTTTTAAAAGGAAAAAGATTGTAGAAAAATTTATATACTTATTTATTTATTGCATATAGAGGCCTACAAATTTACGTAAATATAAAATACAAGAATATACGTATTGCAATATATGTATGTATGTATTCGTCTTGAGTTTAATTAAGGAATTAAAAAAGGCGTTGCTTACCAGAACTAACCATTCGTAAGTGTGTATTAGTCTTGGGTTTAAATAAGTACCTACCCTTAGTACCCTTTTCGGATTCTAAGAAATAAGTATTCTTAAACGCAAACGACTGCTCCCATCACGCGAGTGCTCGAGAATAGGGACCTAGGTAGAATAATTAATAGATTAAAAAAACTAAAAAAACACGCTTTTATATGCAACCGAACTAAAAATTAAAAAATAATTTTTCATTAAAAAAATATTTTCACTTCATAGTAAAAGCGTGGGGTGCTTAATATATTAAATGTTATAATTATTATATTTGCCAATATCTATGATGGAAAAGTTATGAAAAAATAGTAAAATGCACCCCACGCTTTTTACTATGAAGTGAAAATATTTTTTTAATGAAAAATTATTTTTAATTTTTAGTTCGGTTGCATATAAAAGCGTGTTTTTTTAGTTTTTTAAACTATTAATTATTTTTCATTTTTTAGTTCGTTATATTGCACAAAATTCTTAATATAACAGTAAATTAGAACATACTATTTAATTAAGCAGCAAAAGAAAATAACCAGCCCCCTATGAAATGACAATGGTAGCAAATTTTAAAATTTGCAAAGATTGCAACTCACTAAAAAATTTCTTCTTCATTAAGTAGCAAAGTTTCAAATTTTGCCAACAGATGGCAATCCAGGCAATGTTTGGACCGTTGCCAACATTTTGCAATCCACTAAAAAATTTCTTCTTCATTTAATAGCAAAGTTTGAAATTTTTCCAACAGATGGCATCCTAGGTGTTGTTTTTATAATATAATGGAATTTTTTTCCTGGCGATTAAAAAAAGATAAAGGGATACTGTTTGCAGATTATTGCATTGTCATGGGTCCTTAATACGTGTGCAAAGTTTCAAAGAAATCGAATAGCTGGAAGTTGGTTAAAATTAGGCTCAAAGATTCCGTTACATAGGCAGCCAGATGGATAGATTGATAGATAGATAGTTACAACCCAAGTTAATAAAAGCGTGTTAAAAATGAGAAATTGAAAAATTCGGTCGCTAACGCGCCGATTTTATTATGGGTCGCAGATCAGCCAGTCACTGTTGGTCCGATACCGTGTGCATTTTACCCTTTTTCATCTCTTTCAAGCAAAAATCTTTTACTTTATGTCAGCGGAAAAACCTTGTGACCTTTAGGCTTTATTACAGATTAAGAAAATTGTAAATAAAATACCTTAGGAAAAGCATAGAGCTTTGGCTGCGATTAAAGCGGTGTGTGTAGGGATGGCAACAATGTATCGATTATTTTCAAATATCGATATATTGGAAATTACATATCGATAATCATCATCGTTATTTAACTTCCCGATATATCGATATTGAATATTTTCGATATTTGTAGTTAATATGACAAAATTAAAAAGCAATTTTTGACTTCAAAGGTAATTTAGAAGGCGTGATTTTTAAAAGTTAGAATTAAATTAGCCATATATTTATTTATATAAGTTATCATAAATCCCCAAAAGTTGGCTGTAATTAGGTAGAAAAAAATTTGTTTTGTAAACTAAAAAAATTATTTCAAATATTAAAATGGGTAGCTTACTATGGGAAACCCATGATTTTTTGATCCTGATTAAGACTGCCAAATTTAAAGTTTCTGCTATTATTTCTGTTGATATGATAACTTTTTTAAACAAAATGATATATTTTTTTATGTTTAATAGTTAGTTACTTGTAAAAGTAAGCTCTTTTAAAGTAAGGAGATATGATAAGGGTTAAACAATCTTTAAAATGAGGTATCAATTATTCTTTCTTCCTACCTTTATCGGTGTAAATCACACCCTTCTCAGGTCCCCAGAAGAATAGATTGATATCTCATTTTAAAAATAAACAATTCAACCCTTAATATATCTCCCTGGTTTGGGGTTGATTGCTTTTACAGGCAATTTAATATTATACATTAATGGGCGTCCATAAGTTATGTGAAGCGTTTTACATTTTTGGATCGCCCCTTCATCCCTGCTGAAATATGGTAAGATTATTCTACCCTTTTCCCCCCGTTAATCTCATGTTAAATTTATAGAAATGCAAAAAGGCACCAACCACATATCTGAAATTTGATTTTGTAGCCAAAATAATTTTGAAGATAAAAAAAAGTTCCTCTACCCAAAATGTAACACTGCATCACATTTTTCTGCGGGGGACGTGCCCCCTGTTTCTAGCTGCAGAAAAAGTACGTAATATTTGCACATACCCCCCTTCCCTCATGGTGAGATTTGATAAGATTTACCTCGACCCCTCCTCCCTAAATATTTTGCGTAATTTATGGACGCTATGTAACATCAATGGAAATTAAAGCAGATACTTCAAAATTGGCAGTTGTAAACAGGGTCCAGGAACCATTAAAAAAGGTGTCACTTGACCCCTTTCTTTATTGAGAATTTTGGGAGTGAGTCTCACCCCTGCTAGAGGGTTGCAGTTCATAGGGTAAAAGTGGCAATAAATTTTCTTAAAATCAAAAATTAACGTGTTCCCGCGTTTTTCTTTAAATGACCTAAAGCGCCCAAAATAAGCTCTGATTCGTTTTTAAATGACCACCCCGTGTATTGGAAACCACCACTAATACTTGTTTGGTTTAAGCGAATTCGCTTTAACGCTTTTATATATTGCAGCTGCCTGCTTTTAAGCTAATATATTTAAGATTTCTGTACGTTAACGTAACTACAGCCAGGCGGAGCGATACGTCCCTATCAGAAACCAGAAAACTCCCTTCCGGAATCTCAATAAAAGCAGCAAAAGTTTTCAAGTTTAATACGAAACCGTGGTTTTAAATTTTGGCACAGTCTGTGAGCGTATAAATCAAGTTTAAAATTTTAGCGATAATAAGACTAACTAGTATTATCTGCCAAGAATATAAGAACAAAACATCGATGCCTCTGTTTTAAACTTTTATCCAACACTTACATATAATATCTACATAATTGATCAGATTTTGAGGATATAAAGTGTACTATAAGTCACTAGTGAGCTAAAGTACCCTTTAGCTCACTAGTGAATTATAGACAATACAAAAATTTTGTTGCGGGTGTTGACAATGACAAGTAACAAATAATGGATGACGTTTTCAAATTATTTTCGATATTAAAAACGATTTATACGAAAGTGTTGGATAAAATTTTGTATTAGACACGTGAGTTATTACATATAAGTCACTTAAGAAGAATTACCTCTCTCGCCCTTCGGGCTCGAGAGTTAAACTTTTCTTGCGTGACTTATATGTAATAGGTATAACTCACTTATCTAATAAATAACTATAAACAGTAAAAAGTAGTCAAAATTAAAGTTCATCAAAATAGAAAATGTAGTAGGTGTAATTTACAGCTTAAAACATTTTTATCCGCGCGGCGGGGAACAGGCAAGTGGCGCGCTTACTCCTCGGCCCGCCACATCCGCGCACCCCCACCGAAACCGTGGACCGCCCCTCCCGCTTTACCTGTACCCCGCGGACGGGTTGCGCACTCGGTCGGTCGGCGACTCGTTCGGGTGCACGGCGGGCGGGACCCTGCGTGGGTGTACGCGAAGGGTAGTATCGCTATATTGGAAGCTAAATAAAAAATACTAAAGTGGTGTTTACGTGGAAATTTTTATAATGAAGTAAACAACTTAGACAAACTAAGAACAGATAATATCAAAACGAAATTATCATATTCACTAACAGTATGAGGGGTCACTCCCGGACTGCCCGCGCCTTATGATCTCGGACATGTGGGTGAATCTCGATAAAATCTAGGTATAAAATGAAACGCCAGCTGAGAATGGAGGCCCCTGGAGAACAGGGGCCCCAAGCACGTGCTTGTAGTGCTTATACGTTAATCCACCACTGAGGACTTACAGGAGGTAGCAACGTTTGTGGTTGTGTCATTTGTTCTGCAATTCGCATCCTACCTGTACATACAGGTAATAAACCAAGGTTTTAAAAACATTTAAGAAACCTAATTTTCAATTTCTTGTCTTTGGATAGGTTTACCAAACATACTTCTTTTATTGTCAGACACTTCTATCATTACTAATTATTCAGTCGTCCCATTTCTAACTTCGGAACCGTTCGATATATTTTAATGAAACTTGGAATGATAATATATGACCAAGGTCTGCATTTATTGACAAATCAGTGACAGCTCTAAATGTCAAGGTCACAGCTGAGCGCTGCAACCGCTACCACCAGCCAGATAGCTAAGGATCTAGCTGAAAGAGGACAGAGAGCATTATATTAAAAAATCAGCCAACAAATAATTCTTGTTTTTCTAACGTTGCTACCTCCCGGACTATTAGGTACACAAAATCTACTGGGTAAGTGAAAAGTACCAAAACGCCTAAATCTACAGGGGTGTTTTGATATTTACTACAAAGGCCTAAAACTTCGCTGCAGCTACAGGATGGTTAAATTGGAAAAGAGTTGTGGTTTTAATGCTTATACCTTGGGCACTTTAAACTAAGAAAAATATCTAAACAAAAAGTGCCTTTCAACGGTTTAAAAAGTAAGTAAACCTAGTTGCCACAATAAAAAAATATTTTTATTGGTTTAAAAAGTCAGTACTCATAGTTACTTACAAGGTATTTGTCTCAATGTTTTTCAACGTTTTGTTTTCTTCCGACTATTTAACTCGAGTGTTTTACACATGCAAAATGTCATAGCAACCTCCTGTTTTCTACAGGCAAAACTCCTACATGCTCCTACCTTGATAAAACCAGCATTATGCTATTTAGGCGACTATTTCACTAGAGTGTTTTCTACTGGCAAAATGTCATAGCAATCTCCTGGTTTTTACTGGCAAAACTCCTACCTGCTCCTACCTTGATAAAACCAATATGATGGTATTTCAGCGACTATTTAACTGGAGTGTTTTCTACTGGAAAAATGTCATAGCGACCTCCTGTTTTCTACTGGCAAAACTCCTACCTGCTCCTACCTTGATAAAACCAGCATTATGCTATTTAGGCGACTTTTTCACTAGAGTGTTTTCTACTGGCAAAATGTCATAGCAATCTCCTGGTTTTTACTGGCAAAACTCCTACCTGCTCCTACCTTGATAAAACCAATATGATGGTATTTCAGCGACTATTTCACTAGAGTGTTTTCTACTGGCAAAATGTCATAGCGACCTCCTGTTTTCTACTGGCAAAACTCCTACCTGCTCCTACCTTGATAAAACCAACATGATGGTATTTCAACGGCAAAACTTAGTTAGGTTAAAGGAAAAGAAGTAAAAACTATTGCCAGCTTGACAAATGTCGCCCATTTTAAAAATAATATATGAATCTTTTAAATTAAAATGCGAGATTTGGAAGCCAGTGTAAGTCAGAGAATAAAAAGCAGTATGTAAAAATATTCCGCCTAATACACAAAAATCAAAAATATCCATTTGGAAGCACTTTTCTTAGTTTTTGAAGAAGCGAAATTATAAGCTCGAGAAATCTCTTCCGTAAGAAAGCTCCACGTCTCATCAATCTGCAAGTTAACCAAACTCAAAACCAGGCTTTGATTGGAAATAATGGACAAAGTATTGTTAATTATAATAACATTGTACATTTAATATAAATTGTAATAATAATAGTAAGTTTAAAGTTTGGCTTGTTTTTCTCGTGAAATAGTCTTGTCGAATATCATTCAAGAAAATTTTTTTGGCAAAATATTTCTTTTGTTTTATTTAAGTTTGTTGCTTTTTGGTAATTTCGTTTTTGACATTTATTTAATACCACTCGCCTGACGACTCGTGGTATTATTGAAAATGTCATTTACGAAATTGCCAAGGCAACAACCTTTCATACGAAAGAAATATTTTGCCGGCAAAATCTTCTCTCTTATGATATTATATACGATAAAATTTAGTTAGGTTAAAGTAAAAAAGGTAAATAACTAAACATAATATTTTCGAAACTAATAAATATAACTATGATAAATATAGTATTTTCTTAAAGGTCTGTTTTCTGGTAATATAATATACAGGGTGTTTTTTTTGAAATTTTACTTTTGTGGTACTCCGTATATCTTAAAAGATCAAAACTCGGATAACTGATTTGGAAACTACGAAACCAACTTTACAAATCAATATTTTCATGTAGTTTTTATTATCAAAAATAAAAATTTTAAGGGATCTTAAAATTATACCCTGACACCCATTACACTAATGTTATTGTCCCATTTAAAAAATGTATTATTTTTTAGAATAGAGATACTGATAAAAAGAAAATGTTAAAGAACAATGAGGCTTTAAAATCCAATTAACTGAAAATTTTGTGACGTTAAATTATTCCACAAGGTGTACGAAAATTTGGGCAAAATACAACATTTGGCTCTACCCTGTATAACACCTAGTTCTATAAAACTCTTGGCAATTTCCATATTAAATAATAATCTTGTTGAAAGAAGCTACAACCGGACTAGAAGATAATCGAAACCTGTCAAAAAACCAAAAAGTTATTTAATATTGAATTTGATCAAAATTTTGTTTTTTAAAGTTGCTCCTCCACTGAGAAACAGCATATCGCTATTTTTTGTTTTCGAGATAAAATGCCTGCCATCTCATACGTCCAACCAAAAATAGATAAGAGTTCATATGAAAACTGATTGGGAAATTATACCGGAAAAAATAAAATGCAGCAGTTGGAAATTAACAATAATTTATTTATAGATACGATTTAACATAAAAAATAATTGAAACAATAACTTATTATGGATTAAATAAAATTATAAATAAAGGTAAGTAATATAATTATTGATTCAGTTAAAAAAATGTATATTTTTACAGCTTTATAACTAGCACTTTTAAACATATTGTTTTTAAATTTGTTTTCTATTTTATTTATACTTAGTTTTTTTTTTTAATAGCAAAAGTATTAAAATAGGAATTTTTATAAATTTTTTTATTTGCAATAATACCAACCTTTTTTATGAAAAATGTTAAACGTGGTAATTTCTTTCCAAGTTTATTTCTTATTACTTTTTAGTTTTTATATATTCGTCCAAATTATGACCTAGAAGTTTTAATGGGGTACTTTTGCTCTCTTTTATAAAGAATTTAAGAGTGTTATTTAAAGTCTTTCGACGGCATAATTTTACAAAAAAAAATATATTTTTTTAAACTGAACCAAAAACGTTAACATATGTAATTTTATAATGTCTTTTGATACACACAATATGTCTTACATTTTTATCATACCAATATCAGTCAGATTTAGCGTATATCTTTACCTATATAACACTTCTTGGTATATTAAATATTAATATTTACATTCACACATAACACTGGACAACATCCATTTGCCATGAGAAAAGAACTAAAATTATCAAATAAGTCTATTGCAAATATTTAGAAAGAAAATTAAATCATTTGATTCACACCTCTATAACTCTTTTATTTTTGATCGCAAAAAATAAGCAAAAATATGAGTTTATTGAGTTAATCCTGCAGCTCTTAAATCAGTATTAAATTTTTATTAGCGCTTAAAATATACAAGTTACGACAACGACGTATATTATATTTTTAGAAATGGAACACCCTGTCTATCTTCAATAATTTAAAAAATATAGCAATTTAAAACAAGAGCGTTATTTAAAGTTTATTAGCTTTCAAAAATCATATTTTTGTCGTAGGTACCTTTTATACAACGTGTTCAAAAAATGCATTAGGCAATTTTAAGGGGTTATTCTGCAATGTAAAATAATATAAGTAAGTCCTTTGACAAAATGTCGGAATCTCCTTGGGTACCAAGTTATAGTTAGACCAATAGTTATTTCATTCTGAAAGCGATGCCGCCAAGTATTCTATTCTATTCTATTTTTTTTCTTCTTGTTTTTGGTCCCTTCAGGTCCAATCCACCACTTTCCCCTTCCGGACTATGCTTTCCAGGGCTTCGTCGGCGGAAAATCTGGATAATCGAGCTCATAACTCCCAGAAATTCCAAAAAGAAAACAAAAATAATTCTACAATCGATGCAATGCATAAATTGTCGGCTGTCAAACCAAGACCTGCTACTGGTGTTACGTATAACCTTCACTTTCACTACTGACAGTTCCCATGGCACGCCCATCTATTTCCCGCCATTTGAGAAATGCCTCGTGTTCACCATCAAACAGAATACCATCAGCTTATAGGAATCCTGGCTCACAGAGCTTAGATCCAGAAGAAAGATGCCGTCAATTTACCGTGAATCTTTCCTTGATCCCCCATACAGCACCTCTAACCGCCACTCCGGGAAGAACTTTGTAGTCCTCTACGCACTTCCGCACTATCCGGAGGTCAAACAAAGAGTCCATGCCGCCAAGTACACAAAAAATGATAAAGTAAATAAACCCGTTTGTAAACAATGATTTATTGCGGCAAAAAATATTCAACCCGACGACTACGCCACGTATTACAGGTTTTATGGTACGCCAGAGACGAAATAAGAGGATGTTTTTTAAGTACGTGTTACGTGGTTTAACAATATTTTTAATTATTTATCTAAAAATATTTAATCAGGCTCTGTTAGAGGCTATGTGCTTTCGAAAAGGTTTGTTTACTTTATCATTTTTTGTGTACTTGGCGGCATCGCTTTCAGAATGAAATAAATATGGTCTTAACTATACAGGGGTTAAAAATTTAATTTTAATTTTTGTTTTTTGCCATCGTGCATTTTTTTTTTAACCAATTTAGTTGATATTTGGCATATAAATTAAACTTTTCAGATTCTAAAATTTTAAGATAAAATTACTTTTTTAACCGCCTGAGGGCACTTTACTTGAAACATAAAACTTATTTACGTTATAACTTTTTTATTTTGACAGACATCGCAAAGCCGAGGACGTCATTTTAAAGACAATTTAAAACCCAATAAACAAGGTGCTCTTCATCAAAGTCGACAAAACTCACCGTTTAGGCAAAAATCGACATTAAACCTTCCATCCATTTCAACCAAAATACCTACATAATTAACCCAGATATGCCCAATGTATGCAAAACGCTATCAAATTCGTCAAAATTTGTTGGCTGCATACTGAAAATAGCAAAATCCAAGCTATTGTCGTCGTTTAAGGTATTAATTCTTGGACGATAATTTGTAATAGTTATTCTAACAAGAGTTTTTGTTTTTGGTAAAGTTTAATATTCAAGTTTTTGGAAATGGCGAAATTCACTGTCAACTCTGCAAAATAATTTATTTTTTGTTTGTTAGCAACAACAATATGATTTTATTATGTCATTGTTTTTATACCAGTTGTATTAAAAAATCTATATATAGTTTGGTTAGGTATTTTACCTTAATTTTTGCATTATTACTTTAAACTTAAGTGTCCTATATATAGTCCATTGGGCATATATAATACTATTACCTTCGCAATTGTTTTAAAAAGGTTTTACCATATATGAAGCTTTGACATTATTAGAGAATAATAAAATAGGTTTAGTTAAGATGACAATTTTAAAAAGGCATTTAGGTACTTAATAAATGGAGATTCAAATATTATCTGAAGATATGTATAAAATAAAATAGGAACAGTATTGTAATTTTTTATTTAAGCGCAGCGGGTATAGATCCATTAAATTTTGGTATAAGGTATTTAAAAAAAAAACGTTTACGTAAACCAACCACATGTTTTGAAATTATATAAATTTCCCTTTATAGCTTACTGTACTGATTCTGGCTGTACATAAGTCTGTCACACCCACAGGCATTATTGGGGGACACTGGATCTGCTATTATTCAATAGAGATATAGCAAATAATATACCCGTACCGAATAAAAACAAATCAAAAAGACACTTTTTACAAACCAGACCTTTAGGTTAGTTTAAAAAAAAACAAACAAAATTTAAAGCGGGCTAGCAAATGGGAATGCAGAAGAAGCCCAAATTAATAAATACACTTAATATTACAAATCACACTGTAAATTTTTTGCATAATTTAAGACAAGGCAATTTGATTTGCTGATTTCATTTAAATACGTAGGTAATTTGGTTTAAATGAATGGAAAGTTTGATGTCGATTGGTGGCTAAACGCTGGGGTTTATTGACTTTGATAAAGAGTAAATTATTAGTTTTGAACCCCCTTAAAATGGCACCCTCAGCTTTGCAATATTTATCAAAATACAAAAATTAGGACGTAAATAATTGTTATGTTTTAGGTAAAGTGCCATCGGGCCAGAGACAAGAATGAGACGCGTTACTGGTCCTGGAAATTTGTCCATTACGTTTTATCTCTCTCTGGTTTAACGCAAGTTGCTATAACTATGTCTCTGTCATTTATCATGGGAGGTAATCGCAGAGGGTGCAATCATTGCCTTTTCACGGTTGCCAAGTTGTTTACAATTTCTGCATGTAAACTTTAATGTCTTTCTTTGGCTAAAACTTAATTATACTTTATACCAAGAATCTAATATTTTTTAACTTGACAAACGCTGCCACAGGCAGTCACGCTGAAATGATAATCGATATTTGTGTTTGATATTTTGTGATTTGTTTGGACAGTTTGTTTACATTTTTTGTGATTTATTGTTTTGTGGTCTTTTACCTTTAATTGGACTTTTGAATATTGACTTTTATTAGTGATCATAGTGTATTTATTAAATTTGTGCTTTTCAACGGATAATTTAAAGTAATATTAACATGGTTATCTGTAAGATAAAATCTTTATAAAAACCAAAAGAATGAAATTTTTAATTAGATGTGGGTAATTATTGATCTAAACACCAATATTTTATATTAATAGGAAACAAAAACAAGTACCTAATATTAAGGGCAAAAAAGGCACAGCTATATAATTTGAATTTGGCAGGCAAACGATAAAGTCGACTCACGCGCCATCTGCGTTTACCTTCCTTGAAGACAGACAAGGAAGGCCCAGCAGCTACTCTCTCTCTCTCGGATAATTTATTTACATTTAGTTGCTCGTCTCATTCTTTGTCTCTGATCTGGCGTTCTTAAAAAACGTACTTTTATATAAAAATTTTAGAATTTGCAAAGCTTGATTTGTGTGCCAATATTAACTAGATTGGTTAAAAATAAATGCAATATGGCGAAAAACAAAAAAATTTGAACTTTTGACCCCTGCTACTTGGTAACCGGAGAGATTTCGACGTTTTGTCAAAAAACGTAATAACATTATTTAACATTACAGAATGACACTTTAAAATTTTCTAAGGCATTTTCGAAACACCCTGTATATCAAGAAATAATCTTAGGTAAAAATTACTTATTTAAAAACTATTAATATTGTTACTGGGTGTACTAATTTTTTAATTCATACTTGGTTTTTAGGCCTTTATTTATATTATGGAACGTGATATATCTGAGATTATCTTTAGGTTTTGGGTGTTTAATTTAATAAAAAGTGCATATTTAAAAAGGATAATTTATTAGACATATGTTTATGCTATCTCTTGAAAATTCGCTGTACATGCCAAAGAACTTGTTGTCCAGGTGGTAATTACCTAAAACATTATCTAACCTAGATATCACAAAGTAGTCGTTCGACTAACCACTGCATCCGGTAACACGTTAGTACTACCAGTCACCACGTCCGGATTATTCCCATTACCTATATCCTCAAATTTCCACAGTATTTTATCGGGAACATCCGTTCCTGAAACTAATATCTTTCCACCAGCACCCCGCGTCACAATGACGTCACACTGCTGCGCACTATACGACTCTAACGCACAATATTCGTCTGTATCGTCTGTGCGATAGTTGACTCCGCCCACAGATACGAATCTCCGCACCGACGCAGTACGGCCGAGTGTCGCGCATTTCATGCTGTCCATGCTAACGTCAGGGCCGGACTGACTACTTTTGTAGTCGAGAGTCGCTGATTTTTGATTGGTTGATGTCGAAGGACCACCGCAGCAGTCGCGTATCGAAGTTGATGCGCAAGCGAAGGTGGAGTATCCACCTGAGGCAAGTCGTCGCTAAGTGTCCACGTCGTAGGTGATCGGGGATTTTTGAGGTCCATCATTGGGAGGATTACACCTTCCTAAAAATAAGTAAAAATATACAATGTGTCTACGTAACTTGGCGTCATATAGAAAACTTTTTTATTTTTGATTTTACGAAAAAAGTTATTTTATTTAAATAGTTCTGCATGGTCCAAAACCTAAAAAGCAACTATCAGATATCAAATTGTGTTAATTATCTACGAGGTTTGACCAAAAATGTAATTTTAAAAGTAAAAGTACCTGTATTTTTGCTAATATTAAAATTTGGTATAGGAAAAAGATGTTAAAATTTAAAAATTTCTTTTAAAATGCTATTTTTTTTTATTTAAAAAAGATTTGTTTTTCCGTGATAATGGTAGAAATTTAGGTTTGTACATTAGTGCATTACATTTCGTCATTATAATTGGTATAAGACAGTTTTAAATAAACTTTTTAAATTTATTGTTATCACAACAAGAAAAATGTACTATGTACATACTTAAATTTTCTCGATATGCGCAGAAAAAAATAAAAACAAATTTTGGTAATGAACAAGTTGCATATTTAAAAAGTAGTTTTTAATTCCTCACATCTTTTTGTAATATTAATTTGCGATATTAGCAAAAATACAGGTACTTTACTCTTGAGCAAAAATTACATTTTTGGTCAAACCATGTAGATGACTGACACACTTTGACATCTGATGATTTTATTGTCGGTTGTGGACCATGCAGAACTTTTTATAAAGAAAAACTTTTTCGTAAAATTATTGTAAAAAAGTTTCCAATATGGCGCCAAATTTCGTAAACACACTGTACATAATAAGTATACAGAGTGCAGTATTTAGTACTTAATATGTATTATCAAGCTTGATCCTATAAATCAAAGTAAATTTACTTAAAGTTGGTTAGATAAAAGTGTCAAAACAGAACAGTTATTTTATAAAAACAAAATATTAAAGACTTTTAAATAAAAGGGAAAATCGCATGTTCTTTCTGACAGCAGCTAGGCATATGCAGTGTAGGCGGTCGCCTACGGCTCCGCGCATTGGTTAGCCTCGCGGCTAGGAGGTCTTGCAGTTGAAGGTATGAAAAGTGAGACATAAACATTGTTATGTTATATTTTTCCGCAGGATAAGCAGTAGTAGTTCTGATTGAAGTTTAATAAAAATATGTAATTTAAGATGCTTCTCAACTTTAATCTTTTAATAAAGGAGCCTGGCAGGTGCATGCTTGTCTACGCCAATATTTCACATAAAGAAGACTGTGTATTTAAAGGAGTTTTTTTGGTCCTTCACTTTTTTTTCGCTATCTTACGCCTACGCCTGTTTTTGCCTCATGATACGAACGCCTCTGGTATTCTTTTTATATTCCGCATCAAAAATGTGTTTTGCTACTTTAAAGCAATGTACCAAATACCAATTTATTATCTAGAGTGACTTAAAAATTATGATAAAAAAATGTTTTTATCTTAGAAGAGCCCAAAAGGGAATTTCGGAATTTACTATAGCGCGGCAGATTAACATACTGAAGGATACCTTGTACCTTCACCAAAAATGATCCCCGTATATAGGGCCAATCGTACAAAATAAAAAATATATCTATCAAAAATTTTCAAGCGCGTCAGATTAGGATAGGGTGAGTTAATTACATGCTAAACAGTGTATATTTCACGAATATGATTAAAATAATTTAGGGATAACCCATTTTAATATTATTTTTTTTTAGTTTACCAAACAAACTTTTTATTATACTAAATGACAGCTAACTCTTTGGGATTTATAATAACCTGTAAATATTTCGCTAATTTATATCCAAATTTTAAAAATCACGTCTTCTAACTGACTTCACCAACTTCAACACATTTTTCAATATCAGATAAAAGTGGTTCATTACATGGCGTAGCAAACCTTTGTTTTTATCTTTGGATAAACCACGAAGGCTAAAAGCCTAAAAACTAACGTACCGTAGTACCCTTCACTCCAGTTTTCAGGTTCCTAAACCCATCACTAAACCTGACTTGGAAAACAAACGCAGAGCGATGCAGATATCTCTTTCGCAGGATCTTAATTTAATATTGGATTGGGGCGCCAAAAATCTCGTCCATTTTAATGCATCCAAAACACAATCATGTTCCTTGTCGCGAAAAGAGTCATCAAATACTCATCCTCTACTTATGAGCGGCCAAGTTTTACAGAGCAAAGACACCTTCAATCTTGTGGGCGTCACATTTGAAAGTAACCTTAACTGGCATAAACACATTGTATCTATAGCCACGGCAGCTTCAAAAAGCTTGGATTTCTCTTTCGAGCCAAAAAGTATTTTTCCCCTTCTAATTTATACACTTTATATGTGTCCCAAATCCGACCTCCCTTGGAATATTGTTCTCATATCTGGGGCATGGCGTCCCCACAACCCTAAGCATTCTTGATTCTATTCAAAGAAGAGCTATTCGTCTCATTAATGATCCTTCACTTACAGAAAGGCTTCCCTCTCTTGCCCATCGTCGGGCTGTGGGGGATTTATCGCTTTTTATAGGTACTTCCATGGCTTCTGCTCTGAAGAATTGTCCAGTATAGTTCCTCCACTCACGGTTCCCAACAGAGAAACTCGTGGTTCCGCGCGTATGCATCCCTATACGGTCCAACTGGACAGGCCCCGAACTTCCACTTTGTTCGTTCTTTTATCCCTAGAGTTTCTAGATTGTGGAACCTGCTGCCCGCGGAGGTCTTTCCTTTCCCCCAAATCTTCAAGTATTTAAGTCCCGTGTCAACAAACTCCCTCTTACCTCGCTTAAGACACCCACGGTACGTTAGTGTTCCTTGATTGTACTCTGGACGACTTGCAAATACTTCTGACTTTAGAATATGCCCACAGGAAAAATCGGGTGCCGGACAATCTCTTACATTAAAAGATGTGTTGAAGTTGGTGGAGATCATTTAGAAAACGTGATTTTTTAAAGTTAAAATTAAATTAGCCAAATATGTATAAGTTATTATAAATTTATACCGCCCTGTATATCTAAAAGAAAGAGTTTCCGTCGTTTTAAGTTTTTTGATCAATTTTAATTACCCTGTATACATCGACAGGTAGAAAAGTGCCATTAAAGAATAATAATTATGTTTGGTACAAAACTCCGATTTCAGTTTATACAGTGTGTCAAGATAAGGATCCTAAGCATGGGAATCTCAGTACCTATTGGAGATACAGCTTAGGTTAAATTAGGAAAAAGTTGTGTTTTTTAAAGCTTATTTACATGCCGTTTAGAAACTTGAAAAATTTTCATGGCCTGCTGAGATATTTGGCAAAAACAAAAATTTGACTATATCGATTTTATTTTTTTCTGACTTTATTTGAAGAGATATAAAAACACTAATACCATCTTTTTCATTGGCACTTTTTAGCTACTACATGATGGTATTTTTAGATTTTATACCCGACGTTTCGTTTTCAAGAAACCATCATCAACTTTATTTTTTTATATGGCTCGAAAAAAGTACACCCTGTATCTGATCCCATTTTTTATTACAAATTCAACGATGTATCACATGTCATATTTTAATTTTAAGTTAAAAGAAAAATTGCATTTTTCTATTTTTAAAGTTATTTTTAAGTAGGCCTTGCAAACAAATGCTTGGACGTTAATACCTGTTACCGTATCTGTAACATAATTTAATATCATTACTAAAATGGTATTTGTCCTTATTACCCTTGTTTGTCGAGTTGTTGTTTTTAGAGCAATTGTTCTTATTGTTACTGTTGTCTTTATTATTGTTTATTGGTGAATAAGCCAATAGATCCCATTGTATTATTCAGGTCGAATATGCAGGATGGCCATTATAGCATGAAGATAAGTTTGACATGCTAACATGCTACATTTTGTAGCTGCAAAAATAAATAAAGGTATCATTTCTGCAGTTAATGGATTATGGTAAATACATGGACCTAGTTATTTTAGTTCCTAAAATTCCACACCACATATTAAACCCAAAACGTTCTTGATGTTTCTGATATTTTCTTAACACGCGATTTTTATTGAGCCTAGTATGCGTATTGCGTATAAAGACAACGGTAACAATAAGAACAATATGCTCTAAAAACAACAACTTGACAAACAGGGTAATAACGCGACAAATGCTATTTCATAATGATATTAATTATAGTTACAGATACGGTATACGGTATTAACGTCCAAGCATTTGTTTGCAAGGCTGTAAAAATAACTTTAAAAAAATAGAAAAAATGCAATTTTTCTTTAACTCAAAAATTAAAATATGACATGTGATACATCGTCGAATTTGATAATAAAAAATGGGATCAGCGGTGTACTTTTTCTCGAGCCATATAAAAATAAAGTTGATGATGGTTTCTTGAAAACGAAACGTCGGGTATAAAATCTAAAAATACCATCATGTAGTAGCTAAAAAGTGCCAATAAAAAGTGTTATTAGTTTTTTTATATCTCTTCAAATAAAGTCAGAAAAAAATAAAATCGATATAGTCAATTTGTCGTTTTGCCAAATATCTCAGCAGAGCCATGAAAATCTTCAGTTTTTAAACTGGCATGTAAATAAGCTTTAAAAACACAACTTTTTCCTAATTTAACCTAAGCTGTATCTCCAATAGGTACTGAGATTCCCATGCTTAGGATCCTTATCTTGGACACACTGTAGGGTGGCCCACCATATTCGACACGGTCTGTAGCTGGATAACCATGGGGTTTTAAAAAAGTAAATACTGGAACATATACAGGTCGGATAAGACCACAGTATAAAATTATTTTAGTCTATACAGGGTGTCTCAAAAAAGTGTGACGTATCAAAGTTATATTTTTTAAATGGAACACCCTATATTTTGTGACGGTTTTAGATTCTACTTTAAAAAATAACTCAAGTTTGTTTATAGTACTAAGTGTCTAATTTTATTCGTTTTTGTGATATTTGATTTTTGAAAAATGCAGAGGTAAAATTAAATTGATTTTACTTTAACACTTTAACACTTTAAACTTTAAAATGTGTAACAAGATTAGAAAAAGTCTGCCATATCATACGTAGGTCAAATCAAGATCAAATATTGTACAGGGTGATCAAAAAATAATTTCAATTTTCAGAAAATCAAATAGCCATATCTCTCTTATTTTAAATGGAACACCCTGTATTTTTACGTCACATGATGACAAATAAAATACTCTTTCAAATGGTGTATAGGTTGCCTATACCTATCTTTTGTGCTTTTTAGTAAAATCTGTTTTACAAATTTTTAGTCCAAATGTTTATTTAAATTAAAGTTGGCTGTGACATAGCAGCCATTAATATTTTCTTAAGAAAATAACAACGACCATTTATTGATTACTAGTGTTTTAGTCAGTTTAAAAGAAATTTCAATGATTTTAAATAAAAACCCTTCTTCTACAACAACAAGATGATATAATACTGGTAGGATGTGAAAAAAATGGTTTACTTTAGTCTAGAGTTAATCCTGAAAAATATTCCAGGAGAAACCATCTGATAACCTTAATAGTTGCTTTAAAATTTGACACAGTGATTATGGATAATGGAAGAAACGAGTTATAGGTCACAGAATGTCGTCATAACTGACCAGAGGCGTTATTAGGATTATTTAAAAACACAAGTTTTATCATTACCACATTCAGCTGAAATAAGTGTTATTGGAAGTAGCATTATAAGCAACTAATGAATTTTTTTCTGAATTTTAAAAATAGTGGCAGATAATACAAAATCTTTTAATTTTGTGCTTTTTCCAACAAATTTACATTTTGCAATAACGGCTTAGTAAATAGGCATAGCTATATCACAGCCTACTTACATTTAAATAGACATTTGGAATAAAAATATGTTAAAACGGAATTTACTTAAAAAGTATAAAAAGATAGGTATAGGCAACCTATACACCATTTGAAAGAGCATTTGGTTTGTCATCATGTGGTGTAAAAAATACAGGGTGTTCCATTTAAAATAAGAGAATATTGCAATTTGACTTTCTAAAAAATTGAAATTATTTTTGATCACCCTGTATAATCTATGATCTCGATATGACCTACGTATGATAAGGCAGACTTTTCCTAATCTTGTAACAAATTTTAAAGGTTTAAGGAGTTTATATTGTTAAAATAAAATTAATTTAATTGCACCCCTGCATTTTGAAAAAAAAATCAAATATCACAAAAACGAATAAAATTAGACACTTGGTACTATTAACAAACTTAAATTATTTTTATGTAGAATCTAAAACCGTCATAAAATATAGGGTGTTCCATTTAAAAAAAATATAACTTTGATACGTCACACTTTTTGAGACATCCTGTATAGAGTAAAATAATTTTATACTGTGGTCTTATCCGACCTGTATATGTTTCAGTATTTACTTTTTTAAAAACCCCATGGTTATCCAGCTACAGACCGTGTCGAATATGGTGGGCCACCCTACCAATCACCACAATTTCAGCGTACCCTAAATTTTTAGTACCTACGGCGACCAACAGATGGCGAAAGTAGTACGATGTCGCTTTGCTAATATGATTACCATCAGAAATTGATAGCAGTCGCTGACGAGCAGTCGGCCGATCAGTTAGAGTAAGGATATACGCAAAATTTAATAAAAATAAATTCCCGATAAATGGTAGTATCCATAAGATTATTAAATTTATGATTTCAGATAAAAAAGATATGTTCCTATATTGGTTGGGCGGTTCATTTAATTAATGGAAGTTATTTGGGTACACTCCAAAAAATAAACTAATAGTACCAAAATCAAAAAAAAAAAAAAAAAATAAAGCAAGTAAATAGAAAACTAAAAATCGACGTTTTGGTGGTAAGTCTGCCACCGTTGTCAAGATAAATTAAATAAAAATAAAAAATTTAAAAATTAACTATTATTTAGGTTTTAGAATTTTAAAATTTTTAGCTTTTTTTTAGAGATTCTGAAAATTTTGACATTAAATGTTAAATATGTTTGTTGTGTAATTCAGATTAGAAGAAATCTAAAATAAAAACATTCAGATCTCGGTTTTCTTTAAAAATAAGCGATGGGAAGAAAAATCGTTTCCCGTAAAATTGGCGAATGTTGCTTACGATGTTTTCGTAAAAAACGCATCGATATATCCTATTCTGAAATCATAAATTTAATAATCTTATGGATACTGGGTCCATTTATCAGGGTTTTTATTTTTATTAAATTTTGCGTATGTCCTCACTCTAACTGATCGGGCCGACTGCTCGTTAGCGACTGCTATCAATTTCTGATGGTAATCGTATTAGCAAAGCGACATCGTAGAATTATGTGGAGTGGCCCATTCTCCTCTGCCAGACACAAATTTCTTCCCGAGAATGTCATCTCCTATGAGAGTCCTGAGACGGAATTCAGTTCAATTTCTCTTAATTTCTCGTAAATTCGCCGTCTTAATTGTTCCTCATCTTGTGCTTCCCAGCCTCCATGATAAACCTTTCCTAAGACAGTACGGCCCAAAAATCCTCTATGGGCGAGGCCTGCAGCAAGTTTGGAGGATTATCGTTTTGGGTAACAAAGGTATTGTCGAGTGCTGTCGAAGGCCAGTTTTGGGTATCTCTTGAGTAATGGCATGATGCTAGGTCCTGGCCAAAACATGATATCGTCATTATCATGATGTTCGCGGACAAACTGAAGCAATTTGGAAGGCAGTTATCAATATAGCTCTGACTATTCAAGCTTCACCCCTCACTCTTCCCACAAAGGTCAGGATACCCCTGTTAGAAATTGCGCCCAGACAAGGATTTTATCTGCAAATTTCGCTTTATGTTTGTATCTAACATTGTCAGGGCATTCCTCTACGTTGTCCGTATAAAATCCATCGTTTCCCTTCATTTCAGAATTACTCAAAGTGAAATACTTTTCGTCATCTAAAATAATGATTTTTTCATTGGCAAAATGTACCCGCCTCAGTTGACGACAACATCTTGGTATACGAAGAAGCTGCGCTTGAGAGTATTTGGGGCACTTACGTCTCTTTCGATATTTAAGACCATTCCTCCTCAATTCCAACGATATCGTACTCTTAGAAGATCTGTATTGCCTAGCCAGTCTCCTCGTTGACATTCCAATCTGGTTTTTGCTCTTCTCACCAATCTCTCTGACCTCTGTGCGGTAAATGCACGTGGTCTTCCACTTTTGGGAGATTCAGACATGGTATTCCCTGCTCGCACTCCGCTATTGTTCTATAAATGGTTCTGCGTGAAATGTTTTCATTCTGGAATATTCGACAGATTTCAGCTTTGGGTATCCGCCCAACTAACTTGTAGATACTTTTTTCTTATTTCTAATTTATACGACATCTTAAAAGCGAAAACTTCCAAAATAAATAAATCTCAACTGACAGTAAATAAAGTAAATAAACTTTTTTTGTTTTCAAAGGCAACTTGATATTATTTTGTTTTTGTTAAAATTAAAGACAATGAGTTTTGTGCCAAAACTTTTAGGACATACCGAGAGACCCTGTATTTAACTTACTCCATTAAGATGGGGTAAATCTAATGCAGCAGGCACGTATGTTGTTGCAGGACTGCAGCGGGTACAGCTTCGTCTTAATGCGGGTCGTTGTCTTGAACCATGACATCTGTAAATAAAAATGTAAATTAAATTATTATAATTTTATGTCTTATGTCTATGTCTTATTAAATGTTCCTAAAATGCATTTTTTAAAATTGATTTACTATATAAATTTATTGCTTTAACTTAAATATAATATTAAAAATGTCTATATTATATATTTATAAACTTTTAGTGTTCTGTATTTGGTAGAATTTATGCATCTCATACCTCATGGCAAACCTTAACTCCTCTGCCATTTCTGAACATAACGACTGCCTGTCAGTCTGAGCGTTTTTTTACTATTCCAACAAAATTCCAGGATTGCCACTAAAATAGCTAATGCCAGACCACAGAGAAGAACTACAAATACACCACCTGTAAAAGAAAATACATTTGTAGCCCTATAATATAGGAGGTTTCCTAACTACGATACGAAACTTAAGAAAATTATTTCTTATGTCTTTTCAGGAAAAATAGTTTTTATTAACATACCGGGTGATGCATCGCCGTGCGTAGAACATAGAAATTCCCATGTAATTTTTAATGGGGTCAATTATTGGCTCCCTAATTATTTTAGAGAAAAATTCTATTGAAGTTTATTGAAGAGCATGCAAATCTACGTCCATGGTAAAAACTTTAGATTTTTCGGTTAACCCGTTTGCTAGTTAGATGCTAATATATTTTTAAAACTTGTTTCATTATTATCGCCTCATATTTATGAACAACAATAAAAATACCAGTTAGCGTGACATAACGTTGTCATTTTGAAATTTAGTGCCTTATTATTATCAAAAAATCGTAGAGCGAAAAGACTAACCATGAGTTATACCACTGAAGAAAAAGTATTGATGATTTAATGGTACTATCAAAGGAAATAGTTACCAAAAGGTGTCAGACATGTTCGCTGCTCAGTATCCGAATAGACCGATACCCTGGAAAATCAACAGTCGATAGGACTATCAAAAAATTTGAGACCAAAGGCACAGTGATAAATAACTGCAGATGTGAAGCTAGGGAGTATCAAAGAGAAGAAATGTAAGAGATGATAGAGACTTGGAAATTTTATTGCACGTGGAAGAAAATGAAGGGAAGGTGAGTACAAGGAAACTTCAGGATATCATAAGAAAAGATCAATCAACAGTGCTTCGGATTTTGAAAAGGCATAAATACATTTCATACAAATATGAAAGACATCAAGAGCTAAGGGATGGGGATGAAATACGACGGCAGGAATTTTGTTTTGACATGATGGAAAGGGCAAACATGGACAGGGAATTTTTAAGAAATATTTGTTTTACTGATGAGTGCACATTTACGTTAAACAATGAACCCAATCATCAAAATTACCGATACTGGAGCCAACCAAAACCAACACAGATTTGTCGAAACGAGGACGCAATATCCACAGAAAGTAAATGTTTGGGCGGGGATTTTCGGACAACATATTATTGGACCATTTTTTCTTAATCAAAATTTGAATGCAGAATTTTATTTGGAACTACTCGAAGAACTAATTTTACCCGCTTTAAATGATGTATCCAGGGAAAATCAGGAAATTTGGTACCAAATGGATGGCTGCCCGGCACATAATACCCTGGCTGTTCGGGAATATTTACACAATGCTTTTAATGGAAATATTATTGGCCTACATCGACACCATAAATTGGCCAGCCAGGTCTCCTGATATTTCGCCAAATGACTTCTTCCTCTGGGGTCATTTAAATAGCATAATATACAAGGATAAAAATTACTCTAATCTAGATGAGTTAAAAAATGCTATTTCTGCAGAATGCAATAAAATTTCAATTTACCTGTTAGCCAATGTAAGAAGACAATTTTATAAACGTCTGTATAAATACAACTTTAATCTTTTCACTGTACGATTTTTTGATAATATTAAAGCACAAAATTTCAAAAGGACAACGTAATGTCACGCTAACTGGTATTTTTATTGTTGTTCATAAATGATGAGGCGATAATAATGTAACAATTTTTAAAAATATATTAGCATGTAACTAGCAAACAGGTTAACCAAAAATTCTAAAGTTTTACCATGGACGTAGATTAAATAGTACATATGTTAAAGATTATATATGTTTAAGATATTTAAAAAATATAACGATTTAAAAAAAACTTTATCGCCCGTATCTCAGAAATTTAGTCCGGACATATGTCCATGAAAACTTTTCTTTATAAAAGGACATAAGAAATCACTCTTTTTAGTTTCGTACCGTTGGGAAACACCCTGTATAAAGTGCCTAAGTATAAACATGAAATTAAGAATTGTTTCTAAATTGTTATTAAGTTTATTTTGGTTTTTTATTTTAATTTTATAAAGGTATTTTAAATCGTAAAATAAAAATTCTACTCGATATTACAAAGTTAGTTTTTAAAATAATGCTGTCAAGAGGCCAAATGCCAAAGTGCAACAGGTTTAGAACTTGGGAAAATTCTTTGCGTAACTTTTGACCGTTAAGTGCACCTCAAAGTTCGGTCACGTATTGAGCCGATTATACACTGGCTTGACACGATAACATGATCAGTGCGAATATAAACAAGGGTGGTGGTGAACGACTAAATTTTAAATTTAAACTTGACAAAAAATAAATATAGGGTGGCCCACCATATTCGACACGGTCTGTAGCTGGATAACCATGGGGTTTTTAAAATAAGTAAATACTGAAACATATGCAGGTCTGATAAGGCCACAGTATAAAATTATTTTACTCTATACAGGATGTCTCAAAAAGTGTGACGTATCAAAGTTATATTTTTTTTAAATGAAACACCCTATATTTTATGACGGTTTTAGATTCTACATAAAAAAATAATTTAAGTTTGTTAATAGTACCAAGTGTCTAATTTTATTCGTTTTTGTGATATTTGATTTTTTTCAAAATGCAGGGGTGCAATTAAATTAATTTTATTTTAACAATATAAACTCCTTAAACTTTAAAATTTGTTACAAGATTAGGAAAAGTCTGCCCTATCATAAGTAAGTCATATCGAGATCATAGATTATACAGGGTGATCAAAAAATAATTTCAATTTTTTAGAAAGTCAAATTGCAATATCTCTCTTATTTTAAATGGAACACCCTGTATTTTTTTACACCACATGATGACAAACCAAATGCTCTTTCAAATGATGTATAGGTTGCCTATACCTATCTTTCATACTTTTTAAGTAAATTCCGTTTTAACATATTTTTATTCCAAATGTCTATTTAAATGTAAGTAGGCTGTGATATAGCTATGCCTATTTACTAAGCTGTTATTGCAAAATGTAAATTTGTTGGAAAAAGCACAAAATTTAAAAACTTTGTATTATTTGCACTTATTTTTTAAATTCACAAAAAAAAATCATTAGTTGCTTATAATGCTACTTTCAATAACACTTATTTCAGCTGAATGTGGTAATGATAAAACTTGTGTTTTTAAACAATCCTAATAACGCCTCTGGTCAGTTATGACAACATTCTGTGACCTATAACTCGTTTCTTCCATTATCCATAATCACTGTGTCAAATTTTTTAAAGCAACTATTAAGGTTATCAGATGGTTTCTCCTGGAATATTTTTCAGGATTAACTCTAGACTAAAGTAAACCATTTTTTTCACATCCTACCAGTATTATATCATCTTGTTGTTGTAGAAGAAGGGTTTTTATTTAAAATCATTGAAATTTCTTTTAAACTGACTAAAACATTAGTAATCAATAAATGGTCGTTGTTATTTTCTTAAGAAAAATATTAATGACTGCTATGTCACAGCCAACTTTAATTTAAATAAACATTTGGACTAAAAATTTGTAAAAACAGATTTTACTAAAAAGCACGAAAGATATTTGAAAGAGTATTTTATTTGTCATCATGTGATGTAAAAAATACAGGGTGTTCCATTTAAAATAAGAGAGATACGGCTATTTGATTTTCTGAAAAATTGAAATTATTTTTTGATTACCCTGTACAATATTTGATCTTGATTTGACCTACGTATGATATGGCTGACTTTTTCTAATCTTGTTACACATTATAAAGTTTAAAGTGTTAAAAGTGTTAAAAACGAATAAAATTAGACACTTAGTACTATAAACAAACTTGAGTTATTTTTTAAAGTAGAATCTAAAACCGTCATAAAATATAGGGTGTTCCATTTAAAAAATATAACTTTGATACGTCACAATTTTCTGAGACACCCTGTATAGACTAAAATAATTTTATACTGTGGTCTTATCCGACCTGTATATGTTCCAGTATTTAGTTTTTTAAAAATTCCATGGTTATCCAGCTACAGACCGTGTCGAATATGGTGGGCCACCCTGTATATTTAAAACCTAAATAATTCTAGAATGTTGTTTTAATATTACGCATTCACCGAAATAAATTGAATGCCATTAAAGGCGAAGTTTTTGTGTTATTTGGATAAAAGAGACAAAAATCAACAACATAAATATGCACACTTATACCTATTCCTATGCGCAACGAGACAATACGTTAGCTATCAAAAAAAGGGTAAAAGCGGGGGAGACATATTTAGGTAGAAGTTATTTAAAAATAACGACCGTGGTGGCACTACCGCGTTGTCTAAAAGGTGCTGTGAAACGCATAACTGCATGTTTCAGTGCTTGGACAACGTTGACGAAACAGGGGAACGATAGGTTAAACACCTAATAACCCGACACCCACGGTACTCTGGTATTTAGGCATATGCCTTCGTGGGATGCCAAAAAGATAAAAAAATCAATTTTGTTCATGGTTTGTATCCTAACCCTCAGGTGACAAACAGCCGCCCAAAAGTTTTTCAACAGTTTTTTCGTGATTTTACTGTGGTTTAAGTGCTCTTTATTACTTGTTGGTAATGGTTTAGACAGTGGGAGCAACTCCGATTTTAACGAAAGTTGGTATATGGGGGTTTTTGGGGCGCTAATCCCGAATCTAAAAGACTTTTTTTTCGGAAATATTTTGTTCACGAGATATCCATCATCAAAGTGAAAAATCAAACTTATCTTATTTTAACTATATTGCCTCTTCTTTTTAAACACAATTCTTGATTTAAAGGTAAAGTGGCCCACAATACTTAATTTTTACCTTTTCAAACCCCGTTTTCTAGGTACTTTACACCTTTTAATAAATGAATTGCGAAGATTCCTTTTAAAAACGCAGCAAGTAATAAAACACTTTACCTGCGCATTCGCTATAACTTTGGACGATTGAAAGTGGAGGTATGCAATTTAATTAAAAAAAGTGTTAAAATAAATAGAAAATGGAATTTTTAAACTTGAAAATCAAATATTGTGTTCCACTTTATCCTAAAATCAAGAATTGTGTGCAAGAACAAGGGGAATATAGTAAAAATAGTATTAGTTTAATTTTCTACTTTAATGATAAATATCTCGGGAACAAAACGTTTACGAAAAAAATGGTGATCACCGCCCCAAAAACCCCCATACACCAAAATTCGTCAAAATCGGAGTTGCTCCCACTTTCTAGACAATTACCTACTTCTTTAATTTAACGATAGATGCATAGGGTAGATGCAATTTGGGATTCAATGTTTTTAACTTTTGGCTTTTAACTTACTTGTCAATCAATTAAATTTTATGGTTATAAATCTTCTTCTTTTCTAATTTTAACGTACCAAAGTTGGGATACGTTACCGATCGCGATACGGATACGTGTGCTGTATACAGTTTTTCCCAGACATTCCCAAAAGTAACATAAAGTAAATTTTTGCCTCTATGCCATATCGTATCAAACATTCTCTCAGAACATTCGGTTCTCTCGATATTCAACGGTAAATACACTCGCGCATGAAAAAATCGTCAATAAATCAGTCTATTGACAAAAATGCAAAAATCCAAGATTTTCTGGGACACTTGCAGACGTAAAATAAAGTAAATTTTCTCCTTTATACCATATTATATCAAATATGGAATATTCGGTTCTCTCAATACTCGACAGTAAATACACTGGCGCATGAAAAATCTTCGATAAATGGGTCTTGTGACAAAAAATGCCAAAATCTCAGTTTTTCAATGACATTCCTAAACGTGATATAAAGTGAATTTTCTCCTTTATTGCATATCGTATTAAACATTTTCCCAAAATATTTCGTTCCTTCGATATTCGACGGTAAATACACTTGCGCATAAAAAAATCGTCGATAAATTGATCTTGCGAAAAAATGCAAAAATTTTAGTTTTTCTGAGATATTTCTAAATGTTATATGGAATAGAATTTATAATTTTTATACCCCTCTACTATGCCAAGCTGTATCAAATAGTATCTTAGAATATTCGGTTTTTCGATATTGGACGGTAAATACATTCGCGGTTGAAAAAATCGTCGATAAATCGATCTTGCGATAAAAATGCAAAAATTTCAGTTTTTCCGCATCATTTCTAAATGTAATCTGGACTAAAATCTCTTATCCATATACTTCTTTGTGCTATGCCGTATCAAATATTACCTCAAAATATTTAGTCCTCTCTATATTTGACGGTAGCCGCGCTTGTTGCTGTACCGGTAAGATCGGCAAA